>WYDI02000033.1:0-64900 GCA_009867235.2 Psittacus erithacus
TTACTGTAAGGGTGGTGAGGCACTGGAATGGGTTGCCCAAGGAAGTTGTGAATGCTCCATCCTTGGCGGTGTTCAAGACCAGGTTGGACAGAGCCTTGGGTGTCATGGTTTAGTGTGAGATGTCCCTGCCCATGGCGGGGGGGGGGTTGGAACTAGATGATCTTAAGGTCCTTTCCAACCCTAACTATTCTGTGATTCTATCTAAAAATCTCTGTCTCAAAGAGATTTATCCTTCCAAATAGAGTTGTAACATCTTACCTCTATATGAGCCATTATTTTTACTAAGTTATATGGGTCGAATTTGTGTTGCTGAGACATTTTAGCCTTACTCCAGGGTCAGTGTAAAATTCTGACAATCAGTGAAGATGCTAACATTTTAATTTTATTATATGCTGTAACAGCTTGCCCTGCTATAATCCAATTATGCTGTGATGTAACTTCTCCCTGGATTCTCAAATTCAATTAAGAATCCCTAATGTAAGATGCAAATGCTCATAGTTATGTGTATTTGGAAGGATTGTTACATTCAGATATGAAAATCTCAGGAGTCAAAAAGACATCCTTTAAAATACAGTCTTGTTTAAATACATAAGGTACATTTTCATGACATTGCAGGCGCACATCTCCTGAAACACGCTAAGAACTTCAGCTTTCTTAATGCAATAGAGTACTCAACCTCTCCACCTGGGTAAGGATGCCAGGAAAGCGCAGTTTCTCTGTGTATATCCTACCAAACTCTTTCCATTTCAGATCTAAATCCTTATCTAAGCTTTGGTTCTCTCTGCCACCAAAGTCAATGAACCTTGACATTGACTTAAATGTAAATGAGACCAAGCCACTAGTAAACACATACTAGCAGCCAATAAAAGACATAAATTTCTTTCCATTAAAGGACATACAATCCTAGACAATACTTAATTCATACATAAGATTTCATCATGCCCTGATATGAATGGATATTAAGAAAAAAAATCTACCCACATATCACAATATAAAAAATAAATATTAGAGTTCTTCTAGAATTATTTCAGCAAAAACTAGATCCCATTCTCCTCTTCTTACCGTGCTCTAAAAATGGATTTCTTTTAGAGAACATTTTTTGAATGCAAATACGCAAGCAAGGGGAAAAAATACCAGTGACAAGAAAATGAACAGACATTTCAGAAAGGTTTCAAACCCTGACAAGCGGCCACCTCCCTCTAGAGCAGCTGCTGTCTCCATATTCTTTGTACATTACATTATAATAAAGCATATGGTGGTGAGAGCTGGCAAGCAGAACTTCCTTTCCTGTATTGCTTCAGCTCAAAATCTATATGCCAAAAGCAGCCTCCTTGCAGATTGTTCCTGACAATCCTTTGCAGAAGCTGTTGGCTTTTAAACCTTCCTACCATGCTGTATCTAAATTTATTTCTTGCTGAAATCTGCAGCTTTTGGCACCTGGAAGACAACTGAAAGGACAGCCCAAAGGGGTTACTTTTAAATAATTAACTAAGAACAACTTCATTGACTCCTCAGAGAATGGAAATCCTTTGATAACATGTGACAGAACTGTGATTTGCAACTGGGAACTTCACCTTTTTGAATGTGCTGTTTCTCAAAAGCGCAGCGGTAGAGCTCTTGCTAAGCACAAGGCAGCCACATACAGTGCAAGCTTCTACTAGGGAGAAACTGATCCAGTATCTCCCCCCAGTAACAACCTTCCACTGATCCTTGTAACATGTTTTCCAATGTTTATTCCAAGTCTTTATATTATTTAGGTAATAATAGTATTTGAAGTGTAAGTGCATACTTGCATGTAAAACAAACTGCAGGCAGAGGTACAACTACCAAATCAAAATAGGTTCTTAGGCCAAAGTACAGCTGTATTATTAAGCCTTAAAAATAACAACCCAAAAGCTAGTATTGACCTAACAGTGGATCTGGATAACGAAAGGTGCTTTCAGATTTTTTTCACAGGAAAATAATTAACTAATAAGATGAGCTAAGAAGGAAGGAAGAGAAAACCACGGGCATAACTTCTAGAGGTGCTTAACTTTTAAATTAGATTACCAAATCATAATGCCTCGATTTTTACCACAACATTTATTAAACCTCATTTTTCTCATTGCCCCTTTTGATGTGAAAAGGGAGGACCAAGCAACAAGATCCAAGCCGTTTTTCCGCATTAAAATCTTAGGTTTGCATGCATTCTCTGAAGTAATTTGTTTTACGTTATTCTCCCGTGCTCTACAGATTGAACCACTCCTTTAGAATAATAAAAACTGCAAATATACCAATTTTATCAAAGTAAAAAAATGCGCTTTTCTAGAACATGATATCCATATCAAATGTTTCATTTCAACTCCATTTGCAACAGGCAAACAGAGTTAAAAATATTTTTAAACTGCAAAAAAAATCCACTCTGGAATTTATTTATTCATCAAAGAGAAAACGGACCAGGATGTGCGGGGATTTTCTCTGTATATTTAAACATTATATGTGTAAAATCAGGAAGGATCAATGCTGCTTGAACCATGCACTACTTTTATTATTTAATTCCGAATACTGTAAAAAGGAGAACTACCAAAAAACTAGAGTGCTATCAAATTCAGAGATACCCCCTCATTACATACTGTGAATCAATGGTTTAATGGAAGAAATCTAAAGCAAGATTAAACCAGACAAAATTGATAATTGTAAGTATCATCTTTTTGTAGATTCAGGTTTATTCAACCAACCTCAAGCTAAGCCAAGGCAGATTCAGAAATGACTGTTTATCTTAGAGAAAAACTTCAAGATGGAAGGAGTGTGCTTTTTCTAGCCGAGGATTAAGAAACTAAAACTGCTTGACTAAATAAAGTTTTCAATTACAAAATGGGAAAAAGTTTCAGAAGATGTGTTGAAATAAGAAAGCAGTAATAGCAGACATCAGCCCTTCTAGTTTTCAATTATGATTTCTCATAGGGAGACCCTGTTAACCACAGAAGTTCAACAGCAGCACTGCTTTTCTCTCTTTCATAAGAAGACCATCTGCACTGATCCTTCGCCCCAGTATAATCTGGATTCTGGGTACCAAACACCATGAACAAATTTGCTTTATCTTCTCTTTACTATTTGCTACTACATGGGAATGCACATCCCTGTATAAGAACGCAACCGAAAATTTGCTAAAGCTTGTCTGGAAATAGGCTGGGCTTGATATGCACAGATTCTCTCACAGAAATTTGCTTTACATTTCCACTTACAGTTTAGAAATGTTGCTTAATAATCCTGTCTGGCTCTTCCTAAACAATACCCTGGAACTTGCCTTTGGTTCTACTGAATTTCTGTCCACATTGTACTTTCAACACTATCTCAGCACACAGCAAGTTGCTGTCTTTCTAGGCAGATCCCAACTGGTGTATTAATTATACACAACCAGGATAATACTAATAAACCAAATTAGAATTCTTAAATCTTTTTGTAGATGAAAACAAGGAAAATCAAACCAGCATCCTAACAATAATGCCTGCCATCACCTCTATACTGTTAAAATGTTAGGAATTTACTTTTATAAGGCCTTTATATTTAGGAATAAAATTAGTCCTCATATATTGTGCAGATTCAGACCTTTGCTGCCCTTAAGGACACATCTAGAATAATATTATTGACTTGACTGTTGAGGAAGATCCCAATTTGTCCTCAGACTTTTTTGAATTTTAAGTAATTTTGTTCATCTTAACAATTAAAAAGTTGTTTCTGTTTTATATAGTGCACAAAAAGCAATGCGTTCTAACAACGTACATGCTATTTTACAACTCAGAATCATCACTGCAAGGTATAATGCTGTTGAAATTCACTCAAATGAAAATCAAAAGTCAGTTTTAATTGAGGTCAACATAAGGGACTGAAAAAGAACAACAAAGAACTTGGAACTGGCTGTGTAATACAGAATCAACCCCTTCCCTGGACAACCTGTTCCGATGCTTGACAATCCTTTTTCAGAAAAGAAATTGTTCCCAATATCCATCCTAAACCTCTCCTTGTGCAACTTGTCCTATCACTTGTTACTTGGGAGAAGAGATTGACCTCACCTCACTACAACCTCCTTTCAGGCAGTTGTAGAGAGCAAGAAGGTCTTCCCTGAGCATCCTTTTCTCTAAGCTGAACAACCCTGGTTCCCTCAAGCCACTCCTCATCACACTTGTGCTCCAGACCCTTCACTAGCTCTGTTGCCCTCTCTGGCCCCACTCCAGCACCTCAATTTCTCCCTTGTAGTGAGGGGCTCAGAACTGACACAGGATTTGAGGTGCAGCCTCACCAATGCCCATTGCAGGGGGACAATCACTGCCCTGGTCCTTCTGCCACACTGGTGATACAGGCCAGGATGCTGCTGGCCTACTTGGCTGCCTGGGCACTAGCTGCTCACGTTCAGCTCTGTCAATCAATACTGCCAGGTCCTTTTCCACCAAGCAGCTTTCCAGCCACTCTTCCCCTCTCCAGGTTTCCTGTAGCCCCTTTAGGCACTGGAGCTGCTCTAAGGTCTCCCCTTAAGGAGCATTCTCTTCTCCAGGCTGACCCAGCCCAGCTCTCTCAGCCTGGCTCCAGAGCAGAGCTGCTCCAGCCCTCACAGCATCTCTGTGGCCTCCTCTGGACTACTCAGTTTTGCTGCCTCAGCAAGAAATGAGCAGTAATAGTGAAGCAGTTTAAAAGATTTCCTTCTACTGACCAGACATGTGCTGCACTCTCCAGCCAACAGGGAGCAGGCCCCTCAGATGAGTGACAGCAGGGTCACAGGCCCTAACCTTGTTACTTGACAACCCTTTACTTATCAGATCTGCTCAAACTTTCTAGGAAATTGGCAATGTTTGACTTATTACCATATAGGGCATAAGAAACAATATATTCATACAGTAGCCAGAACAATGGAATCAGTTAGGTAAAACTGGCATAATTACATCTACCACAACAGTTGGAGGATACTCAAATTCAGGCTTCCTCTACCAGATTAGCACTCACGCAGGGCAGTTACTTGATTTTGCTCTGGGTTCCGCTGTAACAGTTACTTTTCTCCTTAGTAGCTGGCGCAGTACTGTGTTTTTGGCTTCAGTCTGAGTTAAAGGCTGGGCTTAAACAAGAAGAGATTTTTAGGAGGACAATAATTATTTTTTTTTTTATATTATCTGAAGAATAACCTGAAAAGGATGCAACAATCTAATTAATTAATGCAATGCTGTGGTACCATGTAATCCTCATCGCTAGTGCTCGAGACGGATACAAGTTTAGTCAGATGCAGCATGAAACCAGTGTATTTCAACATCTTTTTTTGCCTCAAATAATGTCAAGGCCAGCTGTAATTATGTAATGTATCAGTGTGACATTTCCCATCACCACAGCAAAGTTCAGGGAGCAACAGTGGTGTGGCTCAGTGAAGACGGACTCATACATGTTTTGGCTCACATAACAGTAGTAAAACAAAAATGATACTATCCATAAATTCCCCCCAGAGTGATTATGAAAGAAGATTAAATCATGCATGTAGCACAGACTGAAAGCCTGATGTGACAGTCTCTACTCCCTCTCTCATCGATTGTTACCTACTTTTACATTCAAAGAGAGCTAATACTTTGCTGTTAGTTTTAATAGCAAATAATTAGATTACACTTTCAGTTTGAAGGACAAACTAACCTTTGTTCCATTTGAATTAAAAAAGTATAGGGCAAAAGAATATTAGGAAAACCAAGAAAATTGTTTCTTCTTATCACTAGTTAAAAGACAGATATGCCAGTCCTGCACACATCTGTCACAGATTACAGAGTAGTTGAGGCTAACAAGCACCACCCTCCCTTTTTTGGGAGACCATCTAAGCCCACGATAACGTACAGCAGGCTGCTCAGGGCCATGTCCAGTTGGGTTTTGAGCATCCACAAGGATGAAGACACCACAGCCTCTCTGGGCACCCTTTGCCAGTGTTTGACCACCCTCGCATTAGAACTTGTTTTCTTACATTTAAATGCAATTTCCCATGTTTCAATTTGCCCTCACTGCCTTTTTGCCTTTCACCAGGCACCACTGAGAAGAGTCTGGCTCCATCTTCTTTAGTCCCTCCCATCAGGTATTTACACACATTGATAACATCCCCCTGAGCCTGCTTTTCTCCAGGCTAAACAGCCCTAGCCTTCTAAGTCTCCCACTCACATGTCAAGCCCTCAGCTCCATCATGCAGACCATTAATGACATAAAACAGCTTTGCCCCCCTTACTGGGGATACACCGGGATATACTGTTAGTGATCAGCTTCCAGCTGGACTTTGTTATCCCAGCTGCCTGTGATCAGGTTTCAAACTGTTTCTTGTCCATTTTCTACTCCCTACATCATCAGTTTTTCAATTCACTCCCAAGAACAGACATAACTATTGTCTGTGCATAGATTTTCAGACATACAAAATTTTAACACGAGCAATTTGCACTATTCATATGAGAACACTACTCCTAGTTTTGTTCTACTTAGTGTTAGAACTAAGTAGAACAGAAATTGCTATTTCCTTCAGCTTCTCAAGCAGGGAAAAAGGGATAACAAGAGGAGAATCAATATTTGAGGTAGTTAACAAAGCTAAATTTAACTACATTTATCTATGTAATTAATTTAATTGGGCCCAGAGCAAGGATTCCTGATTTCAAATTATGAAAACATTACCCAATATCTTTTAAAACTTATATTTAGACATTGCAGTTCATTAGAGACTCCGTAATCAAGACATGCCACATGGGTTATTCTGGTTCTCTAATTTGAACTTTTTCCTTTTATACCAAATAGCCTACATTTCAAGATTAAAAGAATGGAAAGTGAAGATTTGCTGTATTTCAAACATAAGAAATAATAATTTTAAATCTCTTAATTCAAATGACAACAGTTCACGGCTGTATTTAAACAGAGGTACAATAATACACCACGTTACGGTGCAAAGAACAAACTCTGCCTTGTTGTGACACCACTGGTTAATCTCAGTTATGATTAGGGTATTCCACCTTTAGTGTTTCCAGATGAGATTAAACTGATTTTTACAGACACAGATTTTCCTCCATATTTTCCCAGAAGAGCCTTGATGTATTTATTATAGTGTAAGATGGTATTTCTCTGCATGAAGGGACTTTCCCATTGTTACTGATCAAAACCATTCATATGTTCCCTTAAAATGTATCATTATGGGACAATCTGGCTCTCACACTCTGAACATTATGTATCCCATTTCCAAATTTGGACACTAAAAATCTCCACTCTTGTCCTTTTGTACAGTCCCATTCACAGAGAACTGGCAATTGGTAGGTTTATCCTAGTGCCATTCCAGCTTTGTTTAACTGCAACGAGAGCTGTTGACAAGTAACCTAAAATAATTAGACATAGCAATTGTTATTAACTTACTTTAATTAACATCCAATTTACTTTAAATATAGTCTAAGTACAAGGTTTCAGTTCAAGCTAGCTATAAAGAAAGAAGCAAGAGCATCATGCTCCCCTATTACAAATATCGTCTGAACACACGCCAGGGACAAATATGCCACTTCTAAACCCAACTGATTAAAATTAAGATTAACAGATTGCACAGATTTTTGATACTTTGTTCCATATCTGTGGCAAAATGCTTGATATATTTCCATGAACAACAAATGAGCTGAACATTTTTCCTTAAGTGCGAAAGAGAAACTGCACCTAACTGCAGAACTGTAATTGATACCTTCATAATGAAAACCCAAACATCTGCTACCGTGTTTGAGATGTATTCAACTAAGGTTCCACTGCATGCTGGTATTAGACTGGCTTCATGAGTGTTGCAGGCAGAGAAAACACAGACAGGAGCCAAACTGCATAATGTTGAGCTGATTGGGTAGTGAAAATTACATTTCAAAGCAACAACTGCAGTTTAAAAAGTGCATTTCCAAATTAAAACCAGTAGTAGGGATTTACACAGGTTTTTTGTCAACATTAAAAGCATTAATGCATCTGTTCTAGGGCTGAAACCTCATCTTTTAGAATTCAGAAAACAGAGATACATTTTCTTTAGTTACAACACTGATCTAACTAGCTATTGTACATTTGGAAAATGTCCTCTGAGCCACTCTAATACACATATTAGCAATCTGTCAACAACTTTCACCCTCGCATCTCAAGACTCTTCCACCAAGGCTGCCTCTGAAAACTTTACTCAATGTTTCTGAACTTGCCATCATCACAATTCCAGTTACATGATCTTCCTCATTTTTAACCAGTTACCTCTCTCGCTCAAAATGAATTGTGTTTTTTAAGAACACCTCCACTAGTAGCCTAAAGTTCATCTCATGCATGCTCCTTACTAGCCATTGACATGAACTTCTGTCACAAAGTTGTGACACACACCATCTAGGTTTCTGTTACCTAAGGATACCAGCTCTCATTTCAATTTGGATTATCGACTCTGTGCTGTTTATTAATTACAGCTAGAAATCTTGCAGTACAAGGTAGACCGTAAACCTTCATCTGAGTATAATGAATTGGGTAAAAACCAAAATGTGCCCTGTGATAATGATTGTATCATGCAAGAATTCAATCATCACATTAAATAACAGGAAATGCCTTACATGGGAACATCAAAAGCCTGAATTTGAACAAAAGAAATAGTATCTCCAGACAGCTGATCTTTGCATACAGTTTGCATTTGCACAGAACTTATCAATACTTTGGATTTTCTACTTTTCTACTAAATATACCTCAGATAGGAAAACTGAATTTCTAGAAAGACCAAACCAAAGCAAAAAAGCCTTAATACTCACTGCTTTTCTGGTTGCATCACAATTACAAACCGCTTGTACAGTTTAAAGTGCTAAATTTAGCAAGGGCAAAGCAAATCCAGCCACATGAAACGCAAAATGAAGTTTTTTTTCACTTGACTGATGCTACTGATTATAGCCCATCATAATTATAGATTTCTGTTAACATTACTCATTTCCAGGGTGAGGAAAAGGGTTCTTCAAGCATCTATTTCTAAATGAGTCTAAAAACATGAACAGCTATTTCATTTTTCATAAGAAATGTACTCCTCTAAACCTATACAAGCACGCATCAGCTGAACTTCTTTTTAAATTGGTTTTTGTTATTTTGGGTTGTTTTGGGGGGAGACAAATGCATGAGCTCACGTGTATGTAATATCTTAGAGCAATACTTGCCTAATATTTTCTCAGAGGCATTTTTTTTGCATGATTGGTGGAGCAATGTTTGAGGTCCACTTTGAATTCAGTCCTCTGGCCGTCCCTCTCCTTGTCAGAATACTAAGAATGATGTCTTTGCTGGGCAGAACTGCAGCCTGTGAGATTGCAGCCAAGTTTGATCTGATTATTCATCACAAGGAGATGGGATAGGAACGATGGAGAGGTTGAACATCCTGTCCTTTATAGGAAAATTCTCCCCAAAAGACTTGTCTCTCACCCCTTCCAAATACACCACCCCTACCAAACCAGCACTGACCTGCCAACCCTTCTGCTTTGGAGTGAGGGAAGTGTAAGGTAGCTTCGTTCTCTGGCCACTTGAATTAAGTGGAAAGGACAAAAAGAGAAAAAAAAGGCATAAGAAATACACGGTGGAACTTTTTAAACACAGTATTTTTGTCCAGTATTACAAACATCGAGCTCCATCTACTGCCCAACACTCATTCATAACGTCAGGTGGATGAGATGTCCCCATGTAAGGGGGACTTGCCAGTAGCCAGCCATACTCTTTTGCTGTGTGTTTGTGCTTACACATGAGACAGGTTTGTAGTCACACTTCTTAAAGTTGTCCTAAATTGTTAAAACTTCCTTCCAGAAGTTAATTTTTCCATGCAAGGTGTCTGCCAAAGCACGCCCGTCATTCCTTCAGTGCTGCTGCAGAACAGTACAGTTCTGACTATCTTAAAATACTCTAGCAACCTTCCCTTTGAAAACTTTCCACTTCCTCTGCTAGATTCCAGGTAGGAAAAGGATTTTCTGTAATGGATACCTACTGTCCATCAAAATCATACGAGAAATCAGATCCATCAAAGTCCCATACTTTTGAGAAGTCCACCTAGCAGTTTCCTCAGAATCTATGGTTACAGTTCTTCAGCCTCGTAAAGACTCTAGAAGAATTCTAGATCTTAATCTTTAGATTCTAGAGATTTCCCCAGCTTATCCAGCACCATCTCTAAAATCAGAAAGGTCTTTTCACATTGACTTGTAAATAACACAGAAATAGGACTGACTGAATCCAGAGGGGCCAAGAGCTTCACATATGAGAAAACTGGAAGCTTAAAAGAAAAACTAGTAGTGAGGTCAACCTGCAGAAAAAAGGAGAACTAGAATTTGAAGCGTAAGTTCTTACTGACTGTAGATTTAATGTCAGCTTTCTAGGACTAGCTATTTAGCAAATAAAGTAAGTCTTCTTAAGTGAAACCTCATTCACAAAGAGGAGGAATGCCAAGCCGATTTAAAGTCTTTTTCAAGTCTGTAAAGTAACTCTTGTATATTTGTTGCTCTGAAACTAGTAAGATGTTCTCTGTCATGTACTTTATTGCTTATCTGTTGTACTTCAGGCATTGCATCAGGTTTTGGGTGGTTGTTCACCCCCTTCACAAAGAATAAACCATACTGGAATTCAGAGAGTAAAACTAAAACTTACTAAAAACCTACATAGGATGTAACAGAGACTATATATTTATGTAACACATTTGAAAGAAAATTAATGTCATATTTCACTATGAGGTGATTCACTCTATTGTTTTCTAATACATCCGTTTGTGTTTCTTTGATTTTAAAACCATTACCATTTCCTATAAAACTGGTATTAAATTATCACATTCGAAATTATTATCTTCCTGTGCCTGATGATAGCACAAAGAAAACCTACATTAAAACTGATGTGCCTGAAGTGAGTGGTTTACACCCACTCAGATAAAAACAAAAGCTCTCATCAGGAAAACGTGCTCCCTGGTAATACTTCCTCCAAAGTGCTAGCACTAAATTCTAACCATCACATCAATCAGGTCCAAAGCGTGATGACTTTATCTCAGTAAGGTTTCAAAGGCATGAAAGAAGTAAGTATTGAAATCACTGTGCCAACAAATGTAATTAAAAAAACAACACACCAAAAAACTCTCCAAAACAAACTAAAAAACCCCACCACAATACAGCAAACCACAATGGTCCTAAAAATGCCCAGACAACAATAAGCAATAGTCATATATCTACATGAGAACACTTCGGAATAGCTTGCAGGAAGTGCTGACTTTTAAAGCCTCTGTTCATCCACAGGCATATTTGGCAACAGCTGGCACTTATTCCTGAAAGTGAATCATCTTATGCTGGTACGAGATGAGTAGAAAGTAAGAACATGAAAGTAAGACAAATAACATAAAAGAAAAATTCTACGCATGGGAAGAGGAAAACCATAGCAAGTTAAAAAGCTCATTTACTCATTTTCATACAAGCAAACAAAAAAACCATCTAATGTGTTTAATGATATTATAATAACAGAAAGCTTCCAAGTGACCGCCATTCCTGGTTATTATCTTGCAGTGATTATTTATTCCAAAAGGAATAAATGGACTCTGCAATTAGCAAGCTGTAAAGGTAAAGATGACCAGCACTAAGGAGATTTTTAATGTCTTGTTTTCTGTCACATGAAGAAAGAAAACACAGAAATATAATTTAACTTGATCATAAAATTTTAGCTAATATGGGAATAATTTGCCATGCTCTATCATTGGATGACCTTTAAGGTCCCTTCCAGCCTAGCCCATTCTGCGATTGTACAGTGCAGGATTGTCTTATTTATCCATCTTCTCTTGCCATGTTCATTTATGGCTGGGGCAGGACAGTCACCCCTTCCTTTGATAGTACAGGAGACTAGGAGCAAAGGGTAAGAGTTGTCAGGAACTGCATTCCCATTGCCAAGTTCATTTACAATTACAGTTTACTGTCTAACAAGAACCTCAGTGAAAGAACTAGCTCTGTCTGAGCACCTATCTCTCACCTTCTCAAGCTATAACATTTCTGCCCTTGCAGAAAGGAAACCTGCCTTGCCTCTGATAACCGAGCCACTCCTGAAAATACACAACCTTCCAGAGAGTTCAGCTACGTTAATAGCAACATACAGGATGGTCCTGTTGTGATCTCTGATCCCTTATCCCTCTCTGCTTAGGGAAATCCAGCCCACAGCCAGCTGCCAAACGCTTTCTAGGCAGCTGATTCCATTCTATCCCTCACTTTAAACTCTCAAAAAGCTTTTTGGTAGCGAGACAAAGCCCCTGCACCCTGACAGCAGAAAGCACAAAACTGGGATAACATCAAGTCCCAACGTGTCACATGTTCAAGCAGTCTTTTCTAAATACAGTTATTTGAATTATTAACTTGGTAGCTAATTTAGGGAGAAAAGCTATCTTGATACCTCTTATTATATAAAACTTCAATGGCAAGTGATGTGTGAAGATCATTATTCTCTGTAATTACCACTCCTAGAAGCAGAGACAACTAAATACATGATCTACTATCTCTAATAATTATTATTTATGCAGTAAATACTATGCACACTGTAAGTTTGGGGTTGGGTTTTCTTTGCTTTGCTTAATCTGAGGAACTGCTTACCAAAAAAATTGTAAAGAAAATACTGTTGGGTATTTTTTGGTGATGATTTTCTTGCTTATATAGAGAGACTTTGGCCTGCATTGTCTGTCCCCATCTCTAATGTCTATCTACATTATACAGTTGCACAATACTGGGAACAAAATACAGGAAGTGAGAGAAAAATACCAATTCACAAAAATATCAATATGCTTTTTTAGCATATTTTGTAAACAAAACAAAATAGGTTTTTTTAGAAAACAGTTCAAAGTTCAATCAAATAAAATAGTATTTTAATTTTAATTGGTCCAAATGCACCATTTAGCTGGAGATTCAGAAATGCTCCACAGAGTTATTAATGCCATCCTTTGAGCACTTCAAAAACAACAGCATGTACAATTTTCATGTTTCTACTAACAAACTAATGTGCCCTAAATCCAACCCTACTGAGCTGGAAGATGCCACCCTGAAATCCTCCATTGATCTTCTACATGACTTTCGGCAAAGTAGGTTTTCCTCTATGTTTCTCCTTGTATCATCTATTTAGTAACTTACTGTACCCCTAAGGCTGCAGAACACAAACTGGAGAACCTGAAGCAGAGCATCATGAGCTCATATAAATCCACTTGTTCTTTTTCAGACAGTGAGAAAATGGGTATCTTTGAATTCCTGCACTAGTTCATCAATCTGCCAGCTGAGGATTCTCTTCTCAGTACATTTGTGTGACATTTTCGGGATGGCTTTAATGACACTAGAAGGAGAGGATTTTGCTATTCCATATGTATTTCAGAGCACCAGGGCAGGAAGATGACCCAAGCCAGTTACTCCTTCCTCCTGCCCCCCTCATCCAGAGCCAGATGACACTTGACAACAAGCTAGGCCAGTGTCATTCACTGCATGGGCTAAGTTGCAAAAATTCATCCCAGATCTGTTTCTGTTTACTGGTTTCCAGTATTATTATGTAAGGGTAAAACCTTGCACAGATCTATCCTTACATAAAGTGTCTGTCAAACAGGACTCCTCCTCCTCTCTCCGACCTTCTCAACCTGAGAACACAAATTACTGAAATCTCGACACATCATCAAAGGGTAGAATTTATTCTGCAGCATTGCTTGAAGAAAGCAAGCAGAGGTAGGAAAACCATTACAAAGGATGGGCTCTGCTCAGGCTGCTGCCAAAAATCACTCAAACCCTTCCATGCCAAAACTACTGGTGCAAACCTCCCTGGGAACAAAGCTTGTAACTGTTCATGGGGGAAAGGCAATGCAGAGAAATAAGGAAAGCTGCATGGCTGCAAAGGGGGAGAACACTGCTGAGAACATGGGCAAACTGCTGCTGCCAACTTCCAATCACCTTTCCTCCTCATGTTCCAGTTTTTCCCTCAATGTGCCCTCATTGCAGCGTTCTGTTTTCTGGAGCTCTGTGCCTTCTCCCACTGTCTCTTCTTTCCCCGAGCTGACCCGCTTTCTCATAGGCAGACCAGCCCTGACTGACAACTTGACTACGTCATGAATGACTGATCTTCTTCACAGACTTCAAGCCAACAACTGCAGCTGCCAGATATATTTGCACATTAGTGTTAATGGTAGGGAACTGTGCAGGGAATAAACCAGAGCTTAGGCCAGGCCATTTACTTGGGTTGTCATTTAACATTAGTATAAATGAAAGCTTTCCTCAGTCTATCCTTACTTTTTTTTTTACCACTCTGTCCCCATTTCTGGCCTCATTTTTCATGTATGTGTTTTTGTTGGGGTTTGCTGGAGTTTTTGAAGTATCTATTTTAACTTAGAACATTGTTAGCAGCAATGGGTGAACTCATCTGGACAAAATAAGAGATGACCTGAACCTTCGTGTGCAGTAAAAACACATGGTAATTCTGTCTGTCTTTTAACACAAGAAACAAAGAGCTTGAGAAGAGGTTTTCAGAAAACGGTACCCAAGAGTAAAAATATCTTTCCAATTTCAAATACCAAAATAACTAAAAATGTCATTTGGAGGATAAAAGCTACCTTCTCATGGTTCTCCTCTGAATAAAAAGAGGATTCAAATGACATCCAATAGCAGCTTCGTTCAGCATGACTGCTTTTGGCAGACAGCTACAATAAAGCACAGGCTCTTTTGCTGTTGCCTCAGGAAATATAAATCCTCATGATTTTCCGTTGATAGGTACAGCATAATCTGATCTATTGGGCTTGGAGCTTTGAGTAGAAATGAAACAAACAATCTTTCCTAAGCAGTTAGGGTCTCCTTCTTCCATTCCATTTTGAAAACAAGACTTCATATAAATAAACAGACACATAGTATATGCGTATAGACAGATACAAGCAAAGGTCAGTGCTCTGTCAGACAAGAATTAGACAGCTGCAAGCAACTACTATTAAAAAGATATGACATTTCAATCCTCTTTTTCATCACTGATAACTTTTTACAGTAATGTGGGGAAATGTATACAAAAAACCATAAGCCAACTTTCTACTACCCAAGTTTTTAAAAGACCCAGTAGGAAGCTTCCAAATACCCATATTCCTCAAAACAACTTTAAAGTTTTTTTCAAGAAGGTCTTACTACATTGGAAGTGATGAAATTATGAAAGGCAAAGGGAATCTGTTGGCTAAATACTATATGTGTGCATATATATATATGTATTATTTTGAGATAGTTTTTTCATCCAATTTTTAATTGGATGAAAAACAGCAGACAAGATGAATTCAAGTATTTGATAAATGAAATCCAGTCTACATTTGACTTAAAGAAAGAAAAATCAGTAAGAGAAGTATTAGTGCTTTGCATGAATTTTTGCGGGCTGTTCTGACAGGAAAATTATGTATTCCCACAACCCAGATAGCTGTACTACATTTGGACGCAAACATATTCCTCACAAATAAAAAGAACCCTTCACCTGGCTACTACATCCATGTTCTCAATACCCACAACAGATTTCCACCTATTCCTGCACAGCAGCTGCTGTATTAAAAGCTTATTTTCCATTACTTTTACCATTTCACTTCAGTAATTTCTTCTGGCTTTCCTGTATCCTGGGCTACCTCCCTGCCCGGCCAGCTCCCCTCCACCCCTTTTCCCCAAGAAAGCATGAAGTGCATTCACTCTAGTCTCCTGCATCAGACAGTCAAAAGGCCTCTTTATCCTTAGCAATAAAATTCTGTGCCAAAATCTCTTGAACCTCTTTCAGAATAAAGTTAGAAATTTTGTTTCAAGTATTTTAATAAGATCATTCATTATCTATTCAAGGAAAAGGAATTATACAAAGCAAGAAGGTGAATTCACACCTTCCTTGCTTTCCTTGTAAATCCTAAAGGCTGTGCCTATGTTAGCTCCATCCTCCTGCTCCGTGCCGATGCCCTGAGCCAGCCCATTTTCTCAGCACCATCTCCCATGAAGGATGACCACTGCTCTCCCCCACGGAGGACTCCTCTCAGGGAAGCCGCAGAGAATCCCTGCTCTTCCATGCTGGAGTTACCTTGGGCCCTCAGGGCCCTCCCTGTTGCCTTGTGAGGAGTGGTGGGTCTGGGCAGAATGTGGAGGCCCTCATCTAGGGCTGTGGTAGGAACATGGCTGGAATTTGGGGGCTGGTAGCAACTTTGACAACTTCACTGTTTCTTAGAGAGATGTTATGGTGCCACAAGCAGGTGTTCTTCAGCCAGATGATAAATAGGAAACATTACTTCCTCTGTTCTGGCTTCCTTCGCCCCTTTTGGTTTTATCCAATATAGGTCTTTTTGTTCCAAAGTTTTACAAGGTCGCATTCATCACTTGATTAACATTTACAAACATGTAGACTTGCCTGGGACACCTCTGCCTTTTTCTTTGAGATCCTCAGTTGAACGATGCTGCTGCATTGTACCACACGCTATGCAAATGCAGTAAATGGTCACTAGAACTGAGAACAGTCCTCCGGCAGCTCCAGACATGCACCTAATACAGGTTTAAGTAGCTTTTTTGCTCCCCAGGCACCTATCGAGTACCAGCTGAAATGCCTGTGTTAGATCCTAGTAATAACGGGTTCAGCTGGTTGTTTTCCCGTGCAGCTGAAAATCCCTCTATTAAATACTAACTGCAATCTCTTCTTAATAAGAACTCATTATACCCATCCACAACCATGTCATCTGCGCCCTCTGACAGCTTTCAGGAAATCAGAAGAAATACTCTTCTTACAAAAACTGATTTTTTGCAAACAAGAGCTCAATAGAGGAGTTCAAATCACTAGTAGTGGTATTTGGAGTCTCTATTTCATTACTGCTCCATGATATTCAAGACCAATGTGCTTCTGCTCCAGTGGAAGGAAAATACTCCCAAAATGCAGATTTTGTTTCCAGAGTAAGAGATACTTTACCATCCTCATCACAGCTCACATGCAAAAATGTATGAAGTCTAATCTTTATTCTGCATGGGAAAGCTATCAAAAACATGACCATTGGAAAAGAAAGGCTTTCTGGAGAACAGCTTCACAACAACAGCATAAAACCAGCATTAAAGTGGCTCTGCAGCTAATGGAATGCAAAAAAAGCTCACTCAGTAACTTAACCCCTGGAAAGCATTAAAAAGAACCATATTTAATGATGCTATTGTTCACTTGGACTAATTTGTGTTTAATTTCTCGGGGAAATTCAAATCTTTTATCCCAAGCAGGGATATTATTTTCTTTTTATATTTTTATCAGTGGTTCAATTGCCCCTTAATCAAAAAACAATGCAAGAGGGAGTATTTATCATTCAGCAGAACATCTTGACTAATTTTATAGTCCCATATGTGATCACTCTGAACAGAAGTTCATACAAAGCGCAATTTACAGCATACACAGAACTAGATAACTAAAAACAGCATGTGTAAAATTCAGTCTTATAACACATGCACCCTTTGGGTTTGAGCTGATGCTCACAATATGATTAAATATGCTCTGAGTGCACAAGTATGCATTCAGTATTAGCAGCTAGAAAAATCATTCTGTATGCTTTATCCTAGAAACAACTCCCTCAGGTATTTTTAATTGTATTTATTTATGATTTAAAAGGGGCTATGGAACAATACCTTGAATCTAAAACTTTAGTTTAAGCTTGTTACAAACAATGAATAAACGAACTCCTCTGATATTTGGAGTTGTTATTCTTGTGGCATCTGTACTGCAAGGCTTGAGTTTATGATAGAATTATAGCTAAAAGTCACCATTAACTTTACATAGAGAAGTTCAAGTAGACATCTGCTGCGCATCCAGCTCAAAGGTGACTTCCAGGGGATTTCACCCATTTATCAGTTTAACAGAGAATCAGTCTCTGTGCGAAGCTAAAAAAGAACTGAAATGGTGAAATATTGACTCTTTCTAACAGACACACGTAACTCATTTCAACAAGAAGCAATGAAGTCAAGCCAGAGTTAAAAAAAGTTCAAAATTATACTGAGACCAAAGTGAAATTTTAGAACTCTTATTGACCAGAAATTTTTCAGTCAAATGGAACTATTACCACAACAGAAAGACAGAACATTATATTTAATACTACAGGTGTATCACTCTAGGAAGTCTGATGGCACTCAGAAATCTAAATCTAGTCTGAGATTCAGAGAGGGCAGTGCAATGGCCGTTGAACAGAAACACAGGTTACTGTGTTTGATCTCAGGCATTCAGAATGAACAGTTAAATGAAAACCAGATGAAGCAGAGCTGACATGGAGTCTTGCATGGACAAGACAAGACACACTCTTACATGGAGTCTTCCAACCTGCTGCCTTCTGCCTTGTTGTTTCTTTGGAATGAGGAAAATTCTGACAGCATTAGTAATATTCTGTCAAAGCCCTCCCAAAGTCAAATGCCACAGTGGCCGCAAGGACTGATGCTGGTGACCAGCATCACCTCTGTAGCAGTTACATAAACACAATTATATAGCTTTCTCCTAGCCTTCATCCCAGTTTATCCCTATTACCTTGTCTTAACCACAGTTGTGCATTGAGGATGACTTTGATTCTGTCTCTCTTTCTACAGAAGGAAGTATCTAATCTTACTTAGGCTGCAACAATATTAAAATAAGATGAATTAAAATAAGATGTTTCCCTCCTTAACAATCAAACGTAATACCGATTTCTGAAATCATCATTTACCCAGCAATAGTAAAATACTCTAGCGAATTTACAAATGTGCAAATGAGATTCCAAAAAGCTACTGCCATAAAATATCCACTATTACACAGCATTTATACTGAACCACCTGAGAGTGGAAGGCCCATCTTGCATTTTAGCTGTCATGGTCGATTTTGACCTGGACAGCACATAGGAAAAGGACAGAATAAGATCCAGCCTCAGCTGACCAGAGCTATTTGTCTCTACAGTGCAACTGTAGAGAGGTGCTGGTTTCAGCTAGAAGGTGGCTACCAATGGTATCTGTGAGCAGACGGAGAGTCTGCATGATTCCCTGTCCACTTGTGCTGTCAGAAGCAGCTCCAGCTGCCTCAGGGGCTGGTTCTCCCCACATTTCCCTTTCCAGTGAGATTTCAGTGGAAACGGAAGACTGAGTGCAGTACAGCACAGATGACTGTCTGAAGGGTGCCTCAGCTGTGCCTTGACGTCAGACACTAACCCTGGCTACACAGCCCTCAGGAGCCTTCATTTCAAAACCACATTTGCTACAAACACACTTGGTGTATCTGCGTCAGGTTCCTCTAAACATTCTTCTTCCAAGTATTGATTGCTACTAATATCCACATGTTTACACTGCAGGAATTCAAGGAAATACATGCTCCAGCCCTCAGCAGCACTTTTGTATTTGTATCATTTTCTGTGGTTGTATTTTAAAAGAACACTCTTAAAACAAACATGAAGTGCAGGCAAGACTACATTAAACAGCTCAGCACAGAGCTATGAAAAGGATAACACATAAACCCATAAACTAAAAAAATTAATTTGTTCTGCAATACTAAGATTAAGCTTGACCTTTAAAGGAACTGCAAAAGTTTTCAGACTCTTAATTAGAAGAATCTAATGCTGTAAGCAAGCAGGATATTTCCATTTTGCCTTCCTCTACAGACTGAATAAAATACTTCTGGATGTAATTCATTTCAAACCAGAACGAATAAAGATCATGAATCTCATTGATTTAACCAATCCAATTTATTCTATTTGAGAATTGAAAGTTCTTAGACACACAGAAATAACTGTGCACATATGAAGTCTCAGTGACAACTTGTTCTGTTTTTAAGTTTAAGTGCACTAAAACTGGGCCATACCAATCTAACAGCAGGAGAGTTTTAAATGTAGTATGGTCTCGTACTTGTAAGTACATCCCTATCCTTAAAAGATACAAACATATAGTTTTATAGAACAGCACCTGTTCTCATTTTGAGGACCTCAGTGGTATTTAACACTCTATAATCAACAACAGGATGTTAAGGAATTAACATGGCTTAAAATTACAACTCCTCCTCCTAGATTTCATTTTGTTGACAGAGAAAGCCCACGTACCAGGATCTTTGTAGTGTAAGCACTGTTGATAGCAATTGCGTTAACCAGCAGTTCGAGGGTTTTGGCGGGTATGGAGTCTGGGTCAGGGATCTCTTTGTAGTGGACATCCCCAACGTAGGCTTGGACCACCGTCATCCGGTTGGTCGTCAACGTCCCTGTTTTGTCGGAGCAGATGGCTGTAGCATTACCCATCGTTTCACAAGCGTCTAAGTGGCGGACCAGATTGTTATCCTTCATCATTTTCTGATGAAAAGCAAAATAAAGAGCTGTCAAGATCTGCTTTGACAGATCTTTAACATCAGTTATGAAAAGCAAAATGCATGTATTTAGTCCCGTCCATGAGTACGCAACACTCACTAAACTAGAACTTTGATTGGGGATGATAACCCAATGCTTAGTCACAGACAAACAAGCAGTGACGAGCCCTGCAATAATTTTGCCTTCATAAACCAACACAGTCCGATCCTTTTTTGCAATATATATACATTTTAAGGAATAGCTAGAACAGCAGAGATTAGCTAAAGAAAATGAAGATAGCAAGATTTTTTTAAACAGTATCATTACAGCAAATATTAGATGTTTTCTAACACTATTCCCAGTGCCAGGATGAGATCTTGCAGCACACTGAGGGACCACACATTTGGGGAAAGAAACAAACTAACAAATACCAACAAAAAACCCCACACTACAAAAAAACACCATGGTAGAGTACTCCATTCCATAGTGCACCTGGAAATGCACAGGCATTGCTTCTATGTTCTCATCATTATAACCATCCTGTGCCCCATCACCTGACATTACTGTCAGACAGTATCTTATCCTCAGAGGGTGCAGTACCACTCCTTGTACACACAGCTGTATGGCAGTTGGACACTGCACATATAGATACTCACCTGTGTGCTGCAAGCCCTGTAGGAAGCATATAAGGAGACTGGGAAAGTATTTTAAAAGCAGCTAAAGTCTTTATTAGTAAAACGCCATCCTTGAGAGGAGCTCTGTTTTTCCTAATGACGACGGTGTTTGGCTACATATAAATCGAGCTATTCCTTCCTAATGTTCAGACATTAATTTAGTTACATACTAACTAAAGTTCACAAAATATTCATCTAAGATTCCCAAAATCTGACCAAGCTGCTAAAACAATCTGAGAAAACTCCTGAGATAAGAGTAATCCACAAGTCCAGGATTTTAATCCTCTTTCATTTCCCCACAGTATCATTTACACTGGCTACAAAGAACTGCAACTGCACTTGAGAAAAGGACGAGAAAGCTCCAGTGAAACTCTCATTTCTTTGAAAAGTGTTCCTGAAGGCTTCAAATCCTTGTAAAATTTCTGTACTATTGCACAAGCAAAATGTGAAGACAAAGTTATTCAGTGTCAAAATCTCATAGGAAATACTGCTCAATAGATTCCTGGTGCCCGTGCAAACTAAGTAGGTGTTTCTGCTGCAGTGGGCAGTTTTAAAGACATGTATTAGAATACATATGTATTTGCAGTTTTGACAAAGACTTTTAATACAAAGCAAAGTGTCACTTCAAAGGAATTTCACTCATTAATATTTTGAGCACATTTATTTACAGGCCACTTTTCATCACACCTAAAAACCTAAAGACTCACAAGTAAACTCAACTGAACAGCATTTTCTCCCATAATTATTATTAATGTCTCTTACCTTTACAGAGTAAGCCAGAGAAATAGTGACAGCAAGTGGAAGTCCCTCAGGAACAGCAACCACAAGTACAGTAACCCCAATAATGAAGAATTTAACAAAATACTGAATATAGACAGGGGTGCACTCAGGCAACCACTGCTTCTTGTTGACCACAAATGTTTCAATGGCAAAATATAGTACCAAAATTATTACAGTGATGGCAGACATCGCCAAACCTGAAAAGAGAAATAATCAATTACTATAAACCAAAACACAATTAAAACCATGTACAATTAGAAATCTACATTAGAATTTTCTTATTCTACATGACGCTTTTCACCAGTACCAATAATGATGGTAATGATATACTTTGCAATGCAGAAAAAACATTACTATAATGCATTTACAACGGCCCTAAGTTTCAGTGAATAAAGAAATGCTGAACTCTACAGAACAGCTGAATCATACCATGTTATTTTTTAAGCACCATCTTACTGCTGCTACTAAAGCTTCACAGTCTGGTTCCACAGGAGCTCGCTGTTACTGAAGCTTTTTCCCTTTAATGCATTACTTTGACTGGTATAACATATAGCTGTCCTT
Organism: Psittacus erithacus; assembly: GCA_009867235.2. NCBI lineage: Eukaryota > Metazoa > Chordata > Aves > Psittaciformes > Psittacidae > Psittacus > Psittacus erithacus. The sequence continues at coordinate 22,279 of WYDI02000033.1, forward strand.
TTAACCTCCACCTTTCACAAATTACTAGTCTATCCATATTCAAACACTCATCTTTCTTTTAAATAAGCTTATCTTAAGAGGCTTGAGAAAAGGAATTTCCTGTAGTTTATGTTGCTGTATATTTTAGGAAAGCCTTATTGATGTGCCTGGCTGAATACAATGACGCAATGCTGCAGGATCATCCACAGAGCAGGTTTTCCCTGCTCTTCTTGAAAATGTGATAAATACCAATGTGTCCAAGGTTTCCCTTTTCAAAGGGCTATTTGTAAACCGTGCGTATTTTTATTAAGAGAGGCTCAAGAGGTCTGACACTGACAGCAGAGCACAAGAGACACCAATTGATGGAACATCTCAGGGACTTAATATGCTCTCCCAGTGACACAGACTTTGCTAAGCAAGCACTCCCCCTCTGCAGTTTTGTGCCTGAATTTGAGCAAATACAAACTCCACTGGAACATCTATTTTGCCTTCTATGATTGCTGCTCTTTGGCAGGTTTCTATGCAACCATTAAGCCTGCATTTCAGTCTAAATTAATTTCTCTCTAATGAGATCATACGGCAGAATTAGAATGCTGTGAATTTCATGTCTTGACTGGGTAAGCAGAAGGATGCTAAGGTTGACAGGAAACAGATGAGCCAGGGAGACTGGTATATGCCAGAGGATAAAGGAAAATCATTAAAATATTGTAAAGGCAAATACTCATGACAACACAAGACATCCCCACAGATTGCCCAATGACAAAGAAAAATCAAATGAGGCAATGAAATCCCTATATCAAAGCGATAGTCACATCTCTGCCGAAATACCAAAGAGAGTAATAAACAGAAGGCAATGTAGAAAGGTATTTAAGATATTAATGATCATGAGAAATGAAGCGGTTTTACATCAATGCAACTGTTGTACAACTAGCACCAAAGCAGAGAAGACTGAGGAATATGAAACTGGCCAAAGCATGAAACTGGATATGAAAGAGATGATACCCATAGATTCTGAGCCACGCACTGTTCAGGTGGAGATAGAAATGGCATCATGGTGTTACATAATCATCTAAGTGCAATGAACTTAGAAAGCAATGAGAAGGAATAGCAAGGGTAAAATCAGACTGGTAAAGAAGGATAAAGGAGACTGAACAGAGGTAAAGTTAGGAATCTGGTGTAGGGCGTCCACCAAGGACTCTGGATAAAGTTCTCTAACACCACTAGAAAAATTAACCTAATGAACATTATGTCATTATGAAAGAGTTTCACTTTCTACCTCCATGTTGGAGAAGTGCTACTTCTAACAGTAGCGACCAGGTGGTACTGAATGTGTCATGTTTGGGTAAAAGGCAGGAACATGGATATTAAGAGAAAACAGAATGTCTTCTGAATCAGTAAGAGGAAATGCTGTGTGAGTGGTATTTTGAGATGATATTAGAGATTCTGAAACTGTGTACTCAAAGTTCTAAGTGCAGAGGAAATTAAATTTGTAATTACTGTATTTGGGAATATTAACTATGACAAAAGCTACACTTCATTTTGATTCAAATATTCATTACAATCCAAGTTGCCTAAAGCTTCCATTTTCTTGACAGTCAAAGCTAAGTTTTAGGAGAATAAAAGATCTTCAACACCACATAACTATCTTTAGAAAAGCATTAAGATGACCCACTTCTAAATATTGCAGTTAGAGGCCGATCCTGTTTTAAGAATAACTGGCTTTAAACCCCTTTGTTGCCAATATAACATACTGCTTCCTCAGTCAGTTATCCAGTCATACCTGCTTTGCCTATCTGGACTGCCAGCTTGGTCAGCTTTCCCTGAAGAACAGATTTTTCCTTCTTGTGCATGTTGGATTTCTTCTTGTCTTTGTCATCTCCCTCTCCCCCTTCTGCACTCTTCAGTGGCTGCATCTCCATGGCAGCAGCCCCATCCTGCTGCTTGGCTAATAATGCAGAACAAAACAGTTACTCCAAAACTATTCATTCCTTTTATTGTCGTGTTGATACTGAATTCAACCAGCAACAGTCATTGAAGGAGCTGACTGCAACACAAATGACTGTTTCTATGCACAGGATTACACTTTACTCCCATGGCAGTCAGACACCCCTGTGAGACCCAAGGGGGGTTCTGCATGGCACAAATGTACAAGCACGCCCATGTGCACCCCATAAACATGGGGATCAGTGCTGCACTCTTTGTCAAGCACCATGAAAGTCACTGGGTTTTATTTATTGGTTATCTTTTTAAACCACCGATGACATTCTGTGTTATACACATATATATCACTTAATGTCTTGCAGATTACTTGGCAACAGTACATCAGTACTGAAGATTTTCCTAGAATAGATCTCAAATGCTTTGGCAAATACAGTCTGTGCTTCTCTAAATGTTGCTATGTCTCATAGATTACATTGCACCCTTACAGTCACACCTTTAATGAAAACATTTTAAAGGTAATGTAGTTCCACAGATGATCTATGGGCCTCATCTCTTGACTGCATGGGCACCACAGAGACCAGTGGATCACATTTTGTCAACTGCTATTCTACGCAAACCCAGACTTTAAAAGTTTCCTTAGCATTTGGTATTCAAGTAACTTAACCATCCGATGGTGACACCATCACCAGTCTCCCATGAAAAAGCACACAATTTAAAGGCCAAACCATCCGTTCTTGAAAGAACGCTAATGCTCATATAAGGAAACTTTATTTTAGTATCAAAGAGAGAGACACGTTTTTTAAAAGCAATGACATTACAGTTTATATATGTGCATGTATCTGGTTTGCATCGAACACAGACATAGGTAAATTAAATAGAATGAGATGAAACAGCTTTGCTTTGACATTCGTGAACAGCTTGTACAAAACTGTGCTTATTTGATCTGGAAATCTAATTCAACTACCTAACCTTAAATCTTACTCGTTTAATACCATTTTATTTAATAGTTTTGTACCATTAATCACTGAGCTTATCTGTTCAGTTTCTGATCTATCACCTCTACAATCTTCAGTACTATCTGAGAAGAGAAAGCTATAGGTGACTTCTTTGGCACAACCCAAAGAAATTGTGATAACTGTGTCTCATACAGTAGAAAGGAAATCATGATTTTGCTTCAGAGAAAGAAAAATATTTATTTCAATTCCTTCCTGAGACTGAACATTAAATAAGGAATTCCCAAGATTCTTAACCTTCCTATTATTTATCCTTATACTATAACATTGCTGAATAACCTCTTGGCTTTTAGGTTTCCTTTTGTTACTGCTTTACGTTCTCCCTGCAAAAGAAAATGTGTCCATACAATGCCATTAAACACCAAGGGTGATGAGACATATCAAAATTAGGGCTGGAAATCCACTAACAACACATAGAATACATAACTTGCACAAGAAAATGGATTTTAAATGAGTTTTGTGACACAAAAATATAATCTATAAAAGGCTTATTAGAAACACTGCTCTTCTCCTATGCTAAATATCTCTAAGTTATAAACACCTCGGAAGGTTTCTTTGTCAGGTTTGATTGGTTGGGGGGGAGTTTAACATTCTGTTTGGACAACAGGGACACTTTTACACACAGGCACAAATCACAGATTTTCATGTTAATTTTTAACAGAATTTAACTACATGCTAAAAATAAAATCCACGACCTCCTTAATACAAAAGAAGATTACCTTTGTTCTGGCTGTTCTCCATATTCCCATCCTGCATTTTGCCTATATGATGAAAAATTTCAACAGACAACAGACAGTAAACAATCTTTGCCCAAGACAGAACATGAAAATGGGAATTTACATATAAAGGGCAGACAAAAGCAATGAGCATGTTACAGATACTTCTTTATGGTCAGAGACCATTGTTATTATACACCTACTTAGGACGACTTGGCTGGACACATTCATGGACTGCAGTCCAGTTCCATGTTATAACATGTAAAATACTAAGTATCAGCACATGATTTTGAGCAAATTGCAGAAATTGAGAGGGTGGAACTAAAAAAAAGAATCCAGTGGAAATTAATATTTGAATAATATTCCTGAAGTGAAATTTCAGAAAACGGGGTCTTAAAAGAACCACAGGTATAATTCTGGCACACCCCAGTATACAGCATGACTATCTTCAAGTAGTCCAGAATTAAATTCACTATATTAGTAAATTAAGACAAAATATAAATGTGTCAATGAATATGAATAAAAATGTAAATCATGTGTTTTAACTTACGTTTTCCTCACCTAGCTGTATTACTTAGCAAGTTAATCTAGTAAATACAACTGCCATGCAATCGTTCTATAGTCAGATTTATCCTGAAGAAATATTTACCAAGTGCACCCAATTTCCTATTTTAGCTACAGAGAGCCTCAGCATTCCAAATCTTTATGTGATTTCTTTTCAAAATTGAAAATACACCATTTGAAAGTGCCTATGAAATATCAATGGCAGAACACAAACTGGAGTGTACGAAATTTTGGGTTTTGAATCACCAGCAAGCAATTTCAAATATATTCACAATTTCTTGGTGGGACCCTTAGGAAACTTTCACAGTGACACAGGAATTTATCTTATTGAAAAGACTGCTTGAGTTTTATAAATGTGACAGTCAGAAGGGATGACATTCTCTTTGTATAGTTATGTAAAATGCACAATAAATAATGCTAAAGAAATTTAATAGTTAAACCAACTTTACAGGACTTCTGACACATTCCAACAAGAAATGTATCATCAGAGTTGATAAAAACGGCTGACATCAGTTAAGTCCTGCTCTTCTGGCTTCTTCCAGAGATACAGCTGACACTGACAGGCCAATAAAGCAGCAGAAATTATGCTTGAACATACGTATTCATTTTTTCAATCTATGCAATGAATAAATAGGAGCAAATTTGAAAGGCCAAGATGCATTTCCTCCATCTTAGTATTTTTAGGAACAGGGAGATCACTAAAACCTTCCCTGTCCAAAAGAGGACAAATGGCCAAATCAGCCATGAATTCAGCACTTCACACCTCGCGCTAGCAAGCTGCAGCCACTGAGAACCTTCAGAGCACAGGAGGCTGATCACGGCAATGGGGTCTCACTAGGTATAATCATCTCGGTGCTCCAATGGATTACCGAAGTAAACCCTTCAGCATCAACTGCTTGTCTGGATTTCTAACTCTGTTCCCACCTTGGCTGTAATAATATATAGTATCCTCCCCTTTGCCATGGATATGCATGGATGAACCTGAACAAAACAAAGTTTGTTTTCACTGTGGAATTTCCTTAAGAAATTGTACATAGAGTGCACAGCTGAACTTGCTATCTCTCTAATGACTATTTCTTTTTAGAATGGTTTTTAATAAAGTTAGTGGAAGACATAAAGCATCTCTAGAGACTCTGATTTCTGGCTAGAGGATAAAGCCTTCCTTAAGAATTGGAAAACCCTAATTTAGAGCAGTCTGCTCTATAGCTCTCTTTTCAGAATACAATTCAAAACCTTAAAGCAGTATAACTGATGATTCTGCCATTTAAAAACCAAAACAAACCCAAGCCCAAGGCTTGCATAACTGGAAAACACAACATATATTGTTTTTTTCTATGTAAATCCAAGTATTTAATTTGATGCTATATACTTGCTGTTTAACAGTGGTATTATAATTGGCGTAACAATTCATCTACCCTGGCTACCTCAAACCAGCAGCACACCAAATGGATAATCAGTGAGAACACCAATATGTAAGAAACATATTCTTAACCTCAGCAGCTACTGCATTTAGGTTGTTGGGGCAAGGGAAGAGTCATCACAGCTAGTTATTTTCTGATTATGTAGATAGAATAACAAAGAACAGATAATTTAGGTAATTATGACAGAGAAAATATAAAGGATGCAAAGGATTTATTTCCTCCTGTTCAAAACAATTTTAAGTTTGCACTTGGCTATAAATTATGAATGAAGAAAGAAATTAAGAAAGAAATAAGCTGACAGAATCACTACTGCTGAGAGATCCTTTCTCCTTTCAGTTAGTGCTAGGACCAGAAATACTATCCCATCTTTCTGGCTTTTGTGCATTGTCCAGAAACATTAAAGGATGAGTATTTATTGATATTTTGATAATGTTTTATACATAATCCTTTAAAAAATGTAATCTATTTTCCCATAATGTTGCAAATCTTTCCTTCTTTCCTTTTTTGAAATAAGTAAAAGGAACAGTGTTTGGGCCCCAGAGTCTAATTCTGAGTTTATTTTTATCACTTTTCTAAGCAAGGATGAAAAATCAGGTTTATCATCAGAACACAGAGCCTCCTGCTATGACTTGCATTCTGCAGCTGCTTTGAAGGTTCTGAATTTGAATATAACACATTCTGCATGTTGCCCTTGCCTTACTGAAGTTTGTCCTTTGGAAAGCACCCGTGGCGCCAGTCTCGGGCTCCTACTCCAAAAGACAGGTACTTCCCCAAATAAACTTTCTGACACAAGACTCCCACCTACCTCTCCCAGCCCTTTATGAGGAGTCAGTGGCACAGAATAACAAAGATCTATCGCTGGCATTAGAAATAGTTTGTACATGGGAGGAACTGCTCGGAATCACCTGAAGCAGCTAATGGAGCTATGTTCTCATGCGCTGTGATGGAGCAGAAGAGCACAAAATACCCTGTGGATTTTCCACAAGGGCTCCTCTTGCAATGGAAATGAGTTATAGCCCTCTTCATGCCAAGTTCTAGTCTGCAGCTAGCAGGAACAGACGCGCATTGCAAATCTATATATAGGGGGAAAAGTGACGTCAAATGTATCTGCAGTGAATACTTGGAATTCTCTCATTCAGGCTGGTATCAGAACCAATGCATTAGGAAAAACACAGGTTGATTATAAAAGTACAAATCTGACTCCACTTTACCTAACAGGAAGTTTTAGCCAATTCTTCTATGCACAGTTTAGAAAATGCTTTAAAATATATTAAAACTGCAGATTGTTCTGCAGGAATTGAACAGTGGCATACATACATGTGCCAGAGCTTACAGAATTAATGGTACCTATCGAATATTTCAGCTGAGGCTTTTCTCGGAGTCTGCAGGGGTATTTCTAGAAAAGAATATAATTTTCAGTAACAAATTCTGGTACCAAATGGAAAAACACTCCCAACAACCCAATATAGAGTAGGAATGGGGCAGTGCTCTAATGACAGCGATGAGCACTCCTTTCTCTAATGAAATCAAATTTGGGGTAAACAAGCTGAAACAAAGATTGCTGTTTCCCAAATTTACCTTTTCTAAATTCACTTTAAAATCAGATGAATATTCATGAATTACATTTCTGTAACATTTTCTCATCTACTTATTCTAAAAACTGAACACATTGCCCATAGTTTTAACAGGGACCATCAAACAGTTATGTATTTTAATCTCAACTACTAGAACTCAATAGATGTTATAGCAGTTCCTTCAATACACACAGTGTCTGAAACCTGCAAATTTAGCACTATAAACTCACTGATTGAAAACGACTGATTTCTTTTGTGTCAACTCTACATTGACAACTAAAACAATATTCTCTCTGAAATGGTAACATGTTTTTTGATTAACACGCAATAGTATTTCCTGACCTGAGTGCTTATTCAAGTATATAGTATCTTTTTCTTAATTGAAGGTACTTTCTACACAGAGGTATAGGACTTCAGGTAAAAAATGCTTCTTTCCAGTCACATCTCGGGGAGAATCCTCTGACATTATTGAAAATACATTATTTCATCCATATTGAAAAAATATCTGCATGAACTTGGTCTCCTTGCTTTAGAATTTACTTTTCTCCTTCCCTTCTCCCACCCAAACCTCCATCTAAACATATCTACAATCTCTAACTCATCCTCATTGCTAATTAGGAAAATGCGTAGTATAAACATACCAGACTTTGGAAATTTCCCAGACAATTTCAAAGAAGGACTAATCCTACTTGCCAAGAATCTGTTCTCCTCTGCACACAATGTCAGATAAGTTGAATTGTGGAAAGTATCTCCTGTTCATGTTGATAAAAGATCTGCAGAATTACTTTAACCACCTCACCACAAAGGAGTTAAAAGCAAAAACATGCTCAGCTGCATAAAAAACTGACTTCTGCACTTTGTGCAGAGAAACCAAGTGAGTACCTATCTCTCAACTCCAGGCTAAACAGGGACAGTATTGTTTCTGATGGGAAAGGATATGACAAAAAATCACGTACTTACTTAAGACACTGACTTAATACCCCTCGGAACTCAATTTATATAAAAAGTTCAGGCAGTGAAGACAGAACATAAATGGTATTTACCAGGCAACTAAAGCTTGATAACATGGAAATGAGGTTAGAACTATTTAGGACTCATCTCTGCATCCCGCTGAGTGGCAGCTCTCACCCAGCAAAGCACTTAAGCAAATGCTTAACTTTGTACAACTTGCATGACTGATCATAACTGTGATACCGCAGTCTGCAGAGGGACTGGGGGGTGAAACCTGGTAAGACTTTGTATGCATGCATCTGATTTACACACAACAAAGTAGAATTATAGAGCATAAAGAATGCAGAATGATATATTCATCATTAATTTCCTGGTTCTTGGTCTCTAAGGAATCTGAAATCAGAGTGTAGGAACCAGGATGATACAGGTTCCTGTCATGCGGTGAGACACAGAAATGATAAATCCTAGTTTTCCAACAAGCTTAGCACGTGAAGGAGCAAAGTTATAATCTGGTTACACATTTCTTTTGAATCCTAATAAAATTGTTTTAAAATAGTCTCAAAGATTTCCTCTGCCATTGCTTTAAGTAAGATACTGCACCAGTAAATCTTTGTTCTTGTCTAGTACTTGGCATTGCTATGTCAGAAGCTCTGGTTTCACATGCATAACGCAAGAATGACTGACCTGCATGGAAAAAACATTCTATCACCAACACGATGAAAAGCAGAAATACTGTTGTCAGTATTCTTGGTGCAGCACAAGAGGGAAAGGTTTTCATGGCAAATAAAGACTGACGTATCTGATTATCACAAATAATACAGCTGCTGCCTAGACTAATATTGACCTGTTCCATTTAATAATGCCATTAGACTATTCAAAGAGATATCTGCAGGCTAAGAAGTGGGGTCAAGAATCTGTACTAAGAGACAGCCAAAACTGACTACTGCAATGTTTTTTTGTTTCTCTTTCGTAAATACAGGCAGGCTTATTAGATGATCCCTGTCTAATCTTCCAAAAAAGATGCTCAGTGCAGCAAAAGTTATTCCTAACACACTGTTAGTTGAAACCAAGCCAGATTCCTGATCCCAGCACTATTTCTCAGAGCTGCATGAAAACTAATGAATACTTATGAGAGTGCCACATTAGAAGAAGAGAGAATCATTTTATCATGGTGTTCTTCAGATCTATGCTGGCAAAGATGTGAAGAGCTTTACAATGAAACTTCATGTAAAGGCAATTCAAAAGTTTTGAAACTAGTCTTGCTTAACTGTTCTTTTTAACTGCAGTTTTAATTAATGACAAATAGATCATAATTCCTACTTCTTCCTCTTCCTGCTTGATTCTGTGTGAATGAAGTCAGTCATAGCATCTTTCTGGCATCTCTTATAAGCTACCATAGTTTACGGAGTAGGATCTCTCAGAGGGCAATCACATGCACATATAACATCTGTGCAGTTCATCAAAGGAGAAGGAGATCTTACAGAGTCAGGAGAGAAATCTGTCAAATACAGCAAACTGGGTGTTCGTGACGTACCATTGACTAAGCTGGCATTTGCATTACCAGTGGCATTTGCACCTGCTGCACCATCTGTAGCTGAAGGAGGGTGGGAGGAGGGATGGGAAGAATCTACTGAGCAATAATGGATAAAAAAAAGCAATATAAATAATAAGAATAATAACAACATGAACAAATGCACATGACAAAACCATTTATGGAATATTGTGGCTTTGTTTTCTTCAAAATCATTCTTGTTTAAATTAATAAACACAATTTTCAAAAGCAAAATATCATTACAAAGATGTTACAAAAGCAAAAACTCATACATGGAATAACAATAAGTAAACAAATAAATAAAATAAAAGGCATTTAATAGAGTTGGTGAGAACTGACAGTACACAACATTATGCGTGGTGCATTGGTCCTTTTATGTGTGATTTGTTTAATACAATTTTACGCAAACATTAAAGTGGTTGAAATATTTCCCTTGAGTTTATGAATTTACACATTGCATTTATTTTTATATTTATTATTATATTACATTTATGAATGTATATTACAGATCTTGTATTTTATGTGATGTCGCTTATTATGATGTGTTATTGCTGATACAACCCAGTCTAACATGGCCTCAATCTCTATTCTGCCATAACCTAGTTAATATGCACATTGACCTGAATAGAAACATTAAGCTTTTCAATACTGTATGTGGAAATGGCAAATGAAGTTTTGAGGAGAACAAGAAGTTATTTTAAATCCAAATAACAAATGGAACTGGCTAGTGGTGAAATGAAAAATGTATCAGAAAATAAAATCTTTCTGGTTTTAGCCACTATCTGCATAGTAGAGAAACTGGTCAAGAAATCTTTCCTAGCAGGAAGGTGGAAAACCCAAAGAAGGTTTCATTATTTTATTATGTGTTTCATATTAGAGTTCGTAAGTTTAGCCTCTACACATAATAGCTTAAATAAGCCTTGTTTGGTTAGCGTTGGTCAGTTGTTCTCAACACAGAAGTCCTGCAATGAATCCTGATTGAGATTCTTGAACTCCTGCAGCACCTAACCCATAGGGGCTGTTTGCCACTGTACTGGTTTGGTATTCAATAGTCTCCTTTTATTTACAAATGGTAAATTGGGAGAGGAAAATAAACAGCAGACAGGAGTTAAAAACATGCCCTGTGTGACTACATTCGTGCAAATTTTAATTGCAAATTTGACTGCTGTGATGGTAATAACTTAAACTGTTTTGGTTACTCATGCTTATTTTTTATGCCATTTGGATACTCACACTAACCAGCGCAGCATGAACTGCTAGCAGCAAATCATGCATTCCAACATTTAATATGCTGTAATTTGCTTCAGAGTAACTGATTATTCAAGCTTAACATTAAGATTTGCAACACCAACAACGCAAGCACACTTAAATGTTTGCCATGAACAATCCTGCTGATTTGAAATTATTCTTTAATTTAACTGGACTGATTCAAAGACAATTATTTTAATCATTAGTTCAACCATGATTTGCCCCAAAGCTGCTGGCTAAAAGCCTCATCCTTTCATTTGATGCGGTACAATTCTTACTCTACCTGGAAGCTGATGTCCATCCTCCTGTTTCACACCTGCATGATGGTTTTTAACAAAATGTTAATGAACAATACAAGCATACACCCACAGCAGACTGAAACAAACGTTTATGATTTGCAGGATTTCAGAGTTGCAGGTTCATACACAAGGTTCGTACATTATTTGAGGCTGGGCCTCAATCTACAGCCAGCTCTGCCCAGCCTCTCCTCTGCACCAGCACGAAGCTGCTACCCACAGTAGAAAATGTGAAGGAATTTTCTTGGTATTGCAGCTATATCCAATTAGATTCAGCGTCTGCATATAAAGTTCTTTGACGCATCTGTTAGAATTTCTGTCTCTGGGTAGTAAGTTACAAGCACAGTGCAGTGCATTACTCGGCTACCTCTGATTTTCCCTGTCTTTCAAGGCTATCTACAAAGAGACATGAGAGAATCACCAGTGTTCTGAGCAAAACAACACACAGAGAAGGCGAGCCCAGTTAAATAGGGACAGCAGGGCAGACGGCTGTCACCTCCAAATAGGTACCAAGCTTCCTCTTCCTCACCTACAATATCCTTTGTCACTGCCAAAACAGATGCTGCCAGACATCAGAAGGTCCATTACCAGGAGTCTTTCTCTTGATCACAGCAAGATCAGACTCTAAGATACTGTTCAAAACTAGTCTGACATGGAAGAGTTTTACTTTGGGAAGTTTTGGCCTCTCTCCTGTGAATGGTCCCAGAACTTACCATGCCTATCAGGTACTGTGAATTTCTGGGTAGAAATTAATGGGCAAACATTGCATAAAGCCTTTCATCAAGTCAAAAGGGATTTCCCTCAGAGAAACAAGTGCAGCCACTTTTTGAACATATTCGGAAATGGAAATTGTAGGTCATGAAAACCATTTGAATTTGTCCTTCCTAGCTGCAGCTTCAAATTAATAGGATGGAAATAAAAAAAAGGTGGAGTCACACTGCGTGATAGAGACTTAAGTCAAATGTTCAGTAAAGCTACAGCTGCTCTTTTTTATTGATGGCAAAAACCACTGAGAAGTGTTGAAATTACTAAAACCCCATCTTAATTAGCCCTAAAATTACCTCTGAAAGATAAATATTCTTAGAACAAACTTGGAACAAAATTCTGAAAGGAGATTTGAACAACTTACAAGACTATGTACCAGACCTGGAAAGCACACACATTAAATCATGTTTCTGCTTATGGGCGCAAGCCATAAATTAGCAACTGCTTATGGCATCACTATATAAGAAGGCAAAAAGTCTACAGAGACTTCCTGATTCCATTAACTGACATCGGGCATCAAAGCTAAATTCTGTTGACATTTTTTGCTACTTTCGTGTCTCTTATTAGTCTTAGTCAGAACTTTACACCTTATGAAATTAAAATGCCTCTACAGTCATTAAACACCTAGGCAAGCAAAAAACCACCCTGTATCTTTATTTCACTTTTGAAGCTCAAAGGAAGAGGTTATTTCCATGGCCAAGTTGTTGGGTTTTTCTGAAAAAAATACTACAGAAAGTTAAATGCACAAGAGCAAAACCTTAGCAAAGTTTTGGTGAGTATGGGTTCATGTAAAGGAGGCATGGCAATGGGAGTGTGCCCATGTATTCCCTTGATTGCATTCTGTACTAAGAATCCACAATTTCACACTGGAAAAACATCTTGTTATCCAATGCATTTATTGGTTAACAGCTTTGGCTGTTTTTCTGTGTGACATGTAATGACAAAAATGTATACAAAAAAGGAAGTTGTTAAAATCATATTCATTTGTCAGAAATGGGGGAGAGCTCTGGCTACACAAAACCCAAAAGCTTTCTTCAGAGCATCTTTATGTGTTGTGAAATTTACCTTTCTTATCTTTCTTTTCTTCTTCTTCTCCTCCAGCCCCTAGCAGGGTGAAGATGATGCCTGTCTGAGAATTCACACCCACAGCAGTTACGAGCATCCGTCCAGAGCCTTCCATGACGTGAGTACCTGAAAATATGCAGTGAGAGTTATATGTAGCTGGGAAAATAGAAAGAACCACCATTAAATATTTTATGCACAACTTTTACTATAGTACTGAAATAAACTTGTTACATTTTAAAAATCTATATTGAGGCAATATAATTACATACCAAAAATAACCCCTATTGTATATTACTCTCTACCAAGAATGGATGCTTAACTGCAAATCCTAGGCTGCACCTGCAGGAACGACACACATCAGATTCCTTTTTTAAAAGGAATGTTGCCACTAACCAAGTTTACATAATCATGGAAAAGTTTAGCTTCATCTAGTTAATTCTTGGAACTTTGAACAGGTTTTCAGAGTTCTGCAGACATTCTTCTGTGACTCTGGTCAAGACTGCACTGTCTGTACATGCAGTATCGTCACATAAATGAAATGAAAACACACGTGCGGTTTCTTCTCATCTTGCTCTGTTGATTTTCTACGTGCACAGAAAAAATATTTTTGAAGACTATTTCACTTCTTTAAAATGAAAAAAGCAACACAGAGAAAGTCTTCAAGGAGATGTTTCAGTAAACCAGCAGAATCCCAACCAGCAGACAAATCTGACAGATACTTGAAAACAAATTCATTATGAGAGATTTCTATTACAGCAAGACAAACCAAAATGTACATTAAGTTTTCCTGAGAAGGATCATTTGTTTAACTAGATAATTTTACCATTATTTAAAGTAAATTCCTTTCCAGAAATATTTCATGCTTTAGTGTACAGAAATTGTTTATTTACAGCTCTTGTTCCTATACTGAACTAACCAATAGGCGCATCCAGATCATACATAGCCTCTAAGAAACCTTTTGCTCTGTGCTGTGGAAACAAAAACCAACAGAAATTCCAAGAAGTGATAAAAAAATATTCTGATTTACATCTTGGAAAAATTTTATAACCGAGGATTTGCAAGAGATCAGTCTATGCATTTGCACACTGGCTACTTCTGAGACGTTTGAAATAGAGGATCAACCTATTGTTATGACAGGTATTGAAGGCCAGTTACTAGAAGCTTATTTAAAACCCTGTAATTGAAGCTCAGGAACTAGGACAGCATCAAATGAATCATTTGTCATTTCATGTAGTGACGAAGTTTTAATCTAAAAAGTTCATTATGGAAGTAATATTTTAAATGTTCAAAGAGAGATATCCTTAGCAAGAAGTGAATTTTAAAAGACTTAAAGCAGCTCAGTAGTGCTCCTATAAAACATATGAAAAACAAATACATAATGACCAAAACCTACTGATAAGGCTGTTAACTGAAACAGACTTTATCTTTTATCCTTCAGTAGTAGAAAATTATGTTATGCCCATTAAGCGTAAGTCACTGTGAGAACACAGAGGAAAAGAAGTAATTTCTCAACACAAATTGACAGAGCAAGGATTGGAAGTTTACTGGACTTGAATTCTTTTAAATGTTCTTTCCTGTATATGAAGGAGAAAGTAGCTGGGAACTGATGAAAACAGACGGTAACACACCAGCTGTCAGCCTGAGAAAAAAAATCACTGCACGCAAAAAAGACAAGTGTACATTATAGCTACAGGTGAACTATGGGAATACTCATGGTTAACTAGAACCTGCTCAGGAAGTATTCTATTATTTAACAACTGGTTTTAATCCTAGGTGCTACAGTTTCAAATCAATTTTATTTTAAGACTAGTCATTATTCCACACTTGCAGCTGTGGAACATCAGAAGAATGAGACCAGACATAATCAGAACAAGTTCACCAAAAAATGTAAGATCCACTGACCTTCCTTAAGACAGCACCACAGTTTCATTCATTCTGTAGCAGCACGAATTTGGTAGAGTCATTAACTGACTTGTCCTAAACAATGCTGTGGCTAATGAGGTAAAATTCTGGTAAGCTTATTCTCAGCTATCTTGCCCCTAATCACTCACCCACTACCATCACTGACTACCACGCAACATTTTAAAACCAAAGTTGTTCACTGGTGCCTGTAGTTCTGGAATGTACTGCAGCAGGGCACACCTGAAACCACAACAAAAAAGACAAGACAACTTCAAACAGGCTTTCTGCTGGCTCCTGCAACATGGACTCTTGACTGCACTAAGAGCTGGCTGCACTGAGCACGTGGGGAATAGAATTGATTTCTCAATGAGAATCTTATTGGACATTCAGGTCTCCCAAGCCTGAATAGCCACAGAAAGATCTTTTCTCCCCTCCATATTAAAAAAACACTGTTTAGTGTATAGAAAATATACTCATTTCAGTGAGTTCTCTCAAAAGCTGAAAAAAAGTGAAGATATATGGACCTGTGTCCTTATACAGATACGTATTATACACACTCACACACACACAAAACACTTGGTGTTCATCCAGTTGCTGTCCTAGAACATGGTAAGCAATGCAACTATCTATTTATAATCAAAATATCTTTCTCTAAATAATCAAAATCTCTCATGTTCTTAAAAGGAAAATAGAAACACAGAACAGAGAGAACATCTGTCAACACTAAACCTAATTTGAGAGCATAAATATCTCATCAGAACACTGGGAATATTTCAGCAGAAATAAGCCAAATAAAAGCAAAAATGCACTAATGGTCAGACATATTAAAGAAAAGCAAGAGACTTTCTCAGTTCATTGACAACTGTTCCTGTGGCTTTGTGAGACAAAATTTGAGTCCTTAAAATGTCATTTGCTTTCTTTCGTATGATTGAGAAGAACATCAGAGGCATACAAATACAGGACTGCCACCCAAACAACAAAACACAAGCTACATTCAAGCCTAAAGGAACAGAACAGATCTTTAAAAACCAAAATAGGCTTCATTGTACTGACTCAGACAAAACAGAAAATGTCTGAAACTTAACTTCAAAATTAAGAAGAACCCTTTTTTTTAATGTTAACACCATTTAAAACATTTTTCAATTAAGAAGTTGCTTTTAATATTCCCATGTCTTTCTCTGAAGGACGCTTCGTATTGGACTACAAGGGTGGGTAGAAGTATTCTCCAAAACCTGGCATGCACATTTATGTTTCAAAACCACTCTATTAGGAAAACATGTAACCACCAGATTTCAACTCCCTACACCTGGAAAAGACAAAACTGCCTTAACCTGAAATGCCTTTCTGAACCTTACCTTAACATTGGTTTTGCAAAACATAATTCAAATGTTCAGATGCACACAAAAGCTTTTTTTAGAGATGGTACTAATTTATCATCACATTATGTTCCACTAGTGCTATGGAAAATTCAGCAGCATCTAAGCTAAGCCACAGAACTGACCTCCTTTCACCTAACTGGCAATTTCACCATTTAAATGGCATTATAATTATATTACCTTGAATAAAGACATGGGCACTTTGACTTCAATCAGCTATTGTTATATAAATGGAGTTCTGAAATGAATGTGTGTTTTTCACTGACATGCACACTAAGCACATATTTCAACTTCATCTTGAACAATTCTACTGGCCCCTTTCCCTCTCCAGACTGGTTTTTCAATATTAGTAAAATCGTTCTTTCACATGCTGAGTATATAATTTGAAGTTAATTAAATACTTAATGAATGGTGAATATTCCAAGATACAAAGGAAGAAGTCTAGTTTAGTAAAAAAAGATAGAAACAGGTTAAATGGATAAGAAACCTATTACAGCATGTACTTCTCAGACAAAAATGCCACTAAGCATAAGACTGCTCAGAACCCCCCGAGTTTAATAATAGTACTGGTGAAACAGATTGGAAATAGAGCTGCAAAAACAAAAAAGAAAGCCAGAGCATGGCAGTTTGGGGGTTTTACACTGATTTGCTACTTCCAGCAAACTTGTGCTGAACGAAAGTTCTCAGCATATCTGAGCAGCTGTTTCAGTCACTGCAGTTATTAAGAGGTAACTGAAATTAATAATGTGAACAAACCAGCAGAATATCCTCTATGAAAACAGGAGTTTTCCAGAAGAAACCCCCTCATCTAGAAGTAATTTCAACAACTGGAACTTCTGAAGTGAGCTGCTCAGTTCTGAACATTTCTGCTGCACTGGAAGCCCAGGTTCGAGTATTTCCTGGCAGGGAACGAAGACAGAATCAGAACTACCTTTCTCTAGAAAACAACTGACCCAGTTCCTCACTCCAGCTTCCTTTTTATTTCCAAACCTCACAAAGCACCACGACAAGAGATTTCTTTTGTATATTTGTTCTTAAATAAGCTCTCTTTCTTCGTTTCAAATCCTTGTTGCGCACTGATAGAAATAACCATCTGTAAGAGTCATGTTAGAATAAAGTAGTGTTCTCTCAATTTCAGTTCAGCAACAGCTACACTGGGTGAGTTCCTCCATGTAACTCTTTCATACCTTAATCAAATTAATCTAAATACCTGGGGAAAAAAAAGGTCTAAACAGTAAGCCTCATAAGGTATTTTATTACTATTATAATACATGGTACTCCAAAATACTTCACTGTGTGCAATACCGAGAGGCCAGACTTATATTCAAAATGTCTCCATTTAGGAGTCATGGATTTCTGTGAACTTTGAACTACACAAACCTTAAAGGGGCCCATCAGCTTCAATCAGGACAGCTGAGTAGCAGTTGGTTTGGTTACCCAAGTTGTCTTCATCATTGGTTGATATATGCCCATGCCCATTACAAAAAATATTATGTCATCAGTCTCATCTAAGCTGCTCACTACTGATGCAATGGCTTATGCTACACCATGAATGCTTCTTTTAGCTCAGACTATTACTGAACTAAAAGAAGGAAAATGTTTTAGACAGAAGTACAGTGGAACTATATAAGATAAGCTGCTTCCTTTGGTTCCAGGTATATCAGCCTATCTATTTCCATCTCTGTCTTCCTAGGTGGTACTGAATGTGCTATATACGGATGGAAATGAACCATCTGCTTTAGCCAGCACTTGTACTCTTCGAATTGCTTCTCAAGTATGGTAAATGACTATCTGGATGATCAAACAGGACATTAAGCACAGAAACTCCTTTAGTTTAATTACGTCATACAAACTGACTGCATATTAAAAATGTTGCTCCAGGTGCCGATGGTGAAAATAATACTCCCTGATCTGGGGAGTATATCTGGCACCAAATTTAAACTCACCAAACAAACTGTCGCTGCAATTCAGATGTTACCTTTTTCAGTTATTCCTGCCAAGCCTGAACTGTTTTTATTTTCAATAGATGATTAAGGGAGAACAGTGGCAAGCAACATCCTGCCAACATCTGTCTAAATTCCAAAAGCCTACCTGGAGATAACTGAGCGATGTCTCCAAGTACACAGATTAGAGGAAAATTTACAGTCTGTCTGATGGTTTTGCAGGGGATTGATTTGGGTGCTTTGGGTTTTTTTTCTTTAGACAAGTTGTATAAAAATACAGATCTGGGCTAACATCCAAGGCAAACTAAGTTCTAACACTCACCCCTGAAAGAAATGGTGCTTTACAAGTTCTCAGTTTTTGGGCTACTGAAGATTTCCACTGGGCACATCAGCTCTCGCACCACTGGGATTAAACTCTGTGCTGTATCTATGGAAAAAGTCTATTTTTTTGCATGATAGAATATCAACTCCTGAACAAATAGAGTTCAAAGATTTTCTAATACAGTGTGAGTGAAAAATCATTAGTATAAGTATGGAACAAAGGTGAGAGTAGTGCTTGTTAAAATATCACATTAATTCTTCACCTGCTTTGTAATCACAATAGAGATTACATAGGAAGAGACAAAAATAGAGTACGCACTTGATTTAACTGCAATAAAAACATAAAGATAAATTTCTCTCCTTACAGCAAAGAAATTTGAGTTTTGGCAAGCAACACAAAAACATCTTTTCTCCTAACTTGACAGCTTTCCCTTTCTCTTCCTTTCAGGGCAACACCTTCATGTTCTTTCAGAGCCACCATGGAAATCTGTGGGTATTGAAAAAGATCTGATTCACTTTATGAATATGTGAGAGTATGTGAATCAATGGAAACTTCACGATTAGAAAACCTCCAGAACTCAGCAAGTTTATTTTGATAGAAGCCGACGATATTTCATGACAGAAGTTCCTATAAGAAAATATCATGATTAAAACTGTCTCTTTAAAACGAAAATGTCTGTTCCAGTTATGATGTTTACAGAGCAGCACAACTACCAGCTAAGAAAAAAAAATGAAAAAAAAAAGCACAAATATTTCAAGGACAACACTGAATTATTGATTTTGTTAGGAACAGCAACAGCAAGCTGCCCTTCTTCCAAATATCCCTGCAGGCCTCCCTGTTTATATGCCAGAAAGCATCTCCAAGAGAATCCTAAATTAATCCAGAAGATAAACCAAATTACTGTAAATCTAGCACAAATAACAGTCAGTACACTACTTGTGGAAGTCAGAACACTTCCTTAAATTCCCTTACAGTACATCAGGGAGCCAGAGGGACTCCAGAACCTTAGAAACCCCAACCGTCACTGTCCCCTCCACCAAGCATTTCTGCATGTGCTGCAAATGCTCAGCTCTTCCTTGCACCTTCCTCACACAAATGCACCCTTTGGAGTTTGCAGCTATACCACTAAGCTTTATCAGCCTCTACTTCACATGTGTAAACACATTTTCAGGCATCCATAACTTGGAAAAATTTAAGGGTTTACAACATGAACAGCAAAAGGCCTACACTTGGCAGCATACTGCAGAAAATACATTTAATAAATAAAACTCAGAATATTTTTAAAGAAGCCAAAGGATTTTTTTTTCCTAAAAGAGCAAAAACCACTTGTTTTGCTGCTTTAGCCACAGAAGTGACAGAAACTTTTTGTGTCATTTGAAAAAATAATCCAGTACACAATTTCAGGGAGCAAGATGCCTGCAGCTTGCCGAAGTTAAAATGAATTAACATGGTCTTTTGCAACATGAAGTCTGTGGCAACGGCCAGTCCACCAGTAACATTAGCAATTTCTTCATCTTAAGTTAATACAGCTACGTTTGACTGAAAGCTGATGGGGTTTTAGCAGCCTACAATTCCATATGTTACATGATAAACATTCATAACCTCATAGTCAGTGCTGTGATTATGTGATGGCAGCTGTTGCCTGAGAATCTCCCACTCACAGGCAGGCTGGGGCAGGAATGCTGCAGAGCTGCATGTTGACCTGCTGCACCACCACATCAGTGCTCTATTCGGGGTGACCCTTGGCTGACCCTTGTATATCCAGACAGCAAAGAGAATCCTTTCCGTGTATAAAAAGCTCAAGTATATTTGAAAATGACTGTTTCAGATTATAACACATTGATGATGATTGTGAAATCAGCAGGCTATTACGTTGTGATGACATCCCAGCTGGAATCTGTTGACAATCAATCAATTTAGAAACAATCTTTACGAGGATTAAAAAATCACATTCTATTTAACCAATTTACTGTATAGAATTGTATTACAAAATACAAATACTATAAAGAGCTTGAATTTACCACAGAAGTTAAGCCCACAGTATTCTAGTATTCTAGCACTTCCTTCTAAGCACATTGGGTTTTCTCTATTGTATCTAGTACATACACAAAGTGTTCAAAGAGACTTTAAAAGGCTTGTTTCCTCTGGAAATACTTCATTTCTTTCTCACTTTATAAAGTAAGCACGGCAATCAGAAATAATTGCACACAATCAAACCTCCACAGCATGTACTTTGAATTACAAAGACAAGGCCAGTGTCTGTGTTCAAAAGATCAGTTACTAAAACCTGATGGTGTGGAAAAATGAAACAAAGCAGTGCATAAGAGATAACTCAGCAAGAATTCCAGCAGATTTACCTGACAGGAGCATTGGGTCTTTGTCAACAGACTTGCGGACTTGGTCTGACTCTCCAGTTAAAGAGCTTTCATCGATTTTAAGATCATTTCCTTGAATAAATATCCCATCGGCAGGTAGAAGATCACCTTTCAGTAAGAAAATGGTAACGGAAAACCACAGTGGTTTAATAAGACTGTTCTTATAATTACATCATAGCTTTCATTATAAAATCACAATTAACAACAATTGCATTAAAATGTAAAATGAAAGCAGAAGTGAAAGAACTATTACCATATCTGCCCATGTTAGCCACAGTACTCCTGTTGGGAAGGGCCTTTGTGTTGCTTATAGTTTTTGCCTAATCTTGTGCCAGTATCAAAATGCATCACATTTAACATATGGTGAACATAATAATCACTGAGATTTGGCAGGGGGAGTGCTGCTCCTGAACACGCCATGCAGGTTCCTCTATCAGCCTGCACAGGAATGAACAGTGGCTGATGAAGGTCAAATTGCCCTTTCCCCTTCCCCACTCTGGAAGCCTTTAGCTGAGTCCAGGAGGAACTTGAAGGTTGACAGAATGGGCACTGTGCTGGAATTCACCATCTCAGCCAAACACAGAGCTCCTGAAAAAGTCACTGGAGCCCAGGACTTTCCCTGGAGCATATAATTAATTATAAAACATCCATCCACTAGGTGCATCTGATCTGGGGGAACTTACAGGATCCATGGCTCTGGAGCAGCCTACCAAATGGGGTACCCACAGAGGCACAATTCCCTTTCACAGAGCATTTCAAAATACTTCCTCTTATTACTAAGAGGACAGAAAGGAAACATTCAAAGAAGTGTCCTCCTCCATGACAAAGAATTGCCTTTGTATGAACAGTTCTTGCCCTTGTCAGTGAGAGGCAGTGAAGATCGCAACAATAACATGAATTACCTAGCATAATTTGACAGCAAGTATCTCAGGTTTTTCTTCTACCCTAACAGCCAAATTGTTATCTTATCATAGACAACAATAACACCACATAATTCTCTTTTACATCCCTTTCAGTGAAATGAGTCTGTTCTGCTAGAAAAGGAAAACAGAATAAAGTTCAGGAAAGTTGCCAGAACTTACCATATTTCACTTGTGCAATGTCACCAACTACTATCTCTGCCACTGGGATCTGGATAACCTGTCCACCTCGGACAACAGTAAATTTCTGTTCCTGCTCAATACGACTTTGAAGCCCACGAAACTGCTTCTCCTTGCTCCAGTCATTGAAGGCAGTGACAAGTACAACACAGATAACAGAGAGTAGGATGGCAGCACCTTCAATCCAGCCAGCTTCAGCCTCACCTTCATCTTCAGCTCCTCCTGTTGCAGTACCACATCCTGCAAAGACAACATGAAGAATTGTTTAGTCACATGAAGATTGGGTTGATCATGTTTATCACAAGAAGAAAAACTTGCTGTGAAATGACAACAAGGTTAAGAAGCAGAACTGCTTTGTGAAGTACTGTCTGCTAAATGAAACATGGCAGAATAGAGGAAAAAGTAGAAATAATAATGTCTGAGGAAAAGAGAAAGAAATCCACAGAAACTTTATTTTTCCTACTGAACAAGGTATCCCTGGTAATCCCAAACTAAACAAACAGAAGAAGGCACCAATTCTGTTATCTAATTAGAAGGACTGACACCTTTACCTGGTCCATCAAGCCTTCCAGACATAAGGAGTAACATCGATCAATGCAAAGCAATGGCATTAAATTATTATTAAGAGATTAAATTAAAACAGATGTAAGAAATATTTTTCACTACAATTTCTAAATATTTCAACTAAATGCACTTATAAAAAACACTTGTTTAAAAAACACAGAGTTGATTTAAGTGCATTAGTATTTAAATGTGATACTGAAATGTATTAGAGAACACTGAGGAAAAATAATAGCCCAATATTAGTTCATCATTCTTCCTTACAGAGAAATACAGTGGGGCGTGCTTATAGAACTGGATGTTATTTTTGCCACAAGCAAAACAATATGAAAAAATACATTCTATGTATTAATTCTGAAGTGTTAATTCTGAACTGCTTTAGACACGTCGCTATTTATTTATTTCAAAGTAATATGCAACTAAAATGTAAACAATTTCCTAGATAGTGTTCACAAAATAAAACTAATCTAGTTCTCCTTCTTGATGAAGGAACACCTGAAAAAAGGTAGTTTGTAACAGTGGGCAGCAAAGTACAGACACTGGAATCCCACAGTTCAGAAATCCCAACGGACAGCAGAGAAGAACCAAAGGCTGAGCCTGAACAGCACAGACTCCTCTCCCAGGTCCGAGGGAAGAAGGGAATCTCCTCATTTTTCACACAGAACTGACCCAGGGAGGCATCCAACATCACTTCTCCATCTTTGCCAGGTACCAGGGAGTTCAGCGCCTTAGCAACTGCGCTGCTTCCACCTATGACTGAAGTTTAATTTTGGTATAGTCGTCACCTGCCACCAGAGGGAATTAAAAAGCAATTTGATTTCTATTTTTAAGTCACAAAGATTCCCCTGTAGCATAAGCATCATAATTTGTTAACCAGCTGAGTAATTACTCTTGCATAAGAACAGTAACAGAATTACCAAAAGCCAAAGAAGGAAAGATGATACTGAACATCCATTTAAACAAGTTTAAACAAGGTGACTTCATTTCTTTCTTGTGTGCAATAAATATGGTTTTGTTAGTAAGGGCCTTGCACTGTGGATAAAGGTTCACATAGGTCAGTGGTCTAAGGACATCTTTGCTAGGAAAGGCCTTTCCCCTGGGAGTGCTTTGCCTTTCAGTTGGGTTAAGTCTAAATTTAAACAATAAGATTTCAGAACAATTTCATTATTGTTTTAAAAGAGATTTTCAAACAGGCAGGATGTAAAATGCCACCTGCCCTTCAAGAAGTGACCCATCTGTCAGGAAATGTATTCTTGAACTATGTTGTGTTCTTGCTTCAAAACTGGTTCAGGATTATTCCCTTTTGATGGTGGAGGGGATGGGACTTGCGCCTCTATTGGTGTAAGTTTGCAGAATTCTTTTTCTTCTGCCATTTTGCCCCACAGGATTTTCTAAAAATTCTAGAAAGAGTTAAAAGAATTTACAGGAAGAAAATGAATGTGTTCATAGGAAAAAACCCACATACTGCTTAACTATACACTTATACTATGCTATCTGTCTTCCTTACTGTAGTACACACAGTGACACAGCATCGACTTTACAGGTAAGAGGAAAATAAGGAATAGAAATAAGACACCCAAAAGACACAATAATCTATGCCTAAGTAGCAAAATGCAGTTTAAAGCATCTAATGTTTATTAAGAAAGCTCATAAGAGCTTCTAAAAATCGTGTTAAGGTCCAAGATTGCCGTTATGCTTTCACAAGATAGTACTTGTTTCCCAATGTTACCAACGAATCTGACTGAGATTTTATTGAAAGGCACAGCCCAAAAGCAGCACAAAAGAATTTGTAATGTGTATGTGTGATTTGTGATGGGTTTATTCCAAGACAGTCAATTGTGAAGTGCTAATTTACAATTAAATTTAACATAGGTCCTATCTGTCAGAAAATACAATTTCAGAGAAGTAAACAAGTTTTTAACATGAAACTCTTTCCTACTGTAACTATGAGCATATGCTATGTATGTCATTCCCCAAAGCCTCAGCCTTGTGAGACACAAAATGCATACTGCACCTGAAACTGAGATTATAGATTTGACTGCAAGTCAAGAATGTAAGGAGCTGGAACTCCGTTGGTACCAAAAAAGCAGAGGAAGCCATGAGATAGATAAGCTGATTCCAAAAGCGCACAGGAACAGGCAGGTGAGCAAAGGCCCCCGAGGAGTGGGGGGACCTGACAGTGCCAAAGCAAAGGACATTCAGAAATACAAAAAGGGACTACTAGGATTGTGTCTGCCATAAGACATTGCAAAATACATTACCAAAAACCAGTGGAAGGAGAACAGCATGTTCTAAGCTTAAAGTTGACCAGAAACAGGTCAGCAAAGACTGTTGGAAAAGTTCTCTACAGAAGGGAGATGAAAGGAAGAGCGAATCCAAAGGTGAAGAGAATCCAGGAAAAAAAAAAAAAAAAGGAAAGTTAATTCAAACCAGCACACATAACCAGTCCACCTGAAGTCACAACAGCCTGGGCTGCTGTCTCAGCAGATGTCATGAGAAACATGGGCACAAGGGCTAAAAAACCTGCTCAAGAACCTGGGGAGCACCCAGCACTCGACCTGTGCTAGACCCATTTATGCACCTAATTAATTGTCAGTCATTTCAAAATCAGCCTGAGAAGCGTACTCTGCATTAGCAGCATTTTAATTATATATTAGGTTTTAGAAAGAAAAAACAAGATACTGAAAGGGAACTATATGACAGAAAAGACTTGAATACACTTGCACCAAACAGAGAAGGTGAGAAAGCAAAGGAAGATACGCCAGACCAGGTTGCTTCCAAGGTCACAGACACCATTTCAATACACATTTCTTGTAAGATCAACCAAATCTGGGCAAATACAGAAAGCAGCAGACAAGCCCTGTGCAGATAAAAAGAATATCTGCTTAAGATTTCAAAGAGTTCTGAGGAGATTCTTAAAGCTGCTTTGAATTGCACAGCGACTGTAATGACAAACCACACGGTCTTCAGCTGCAGCGTGGTAATTTTTAAATCAGAAAAAGAATGTTTTTAAAACCTGTGAACATCTGTATGCTTAACAAAGTCCCAACCTACAGCACACACCTCTCAGCTCCTCATCTCAACCTACACAGTGCTATTTTTAAGCTGAGAATAGCTTGTGGCATTTAAATTCCCAAGGAAAATCTCCCAGCACTCCCAGGGGTAATTTTTTTCAGTCAGTCAAACTGTTTTTGTCATCAGAAAGACAACAGTTCCCATGATAAAAACTTCTGATTTAATCACTTTCTGCAAAGACATTTTTCCTTAGCTGCAACTGCAGCACTGATGCCATTAAAGCAAACTGAGCAGCCCAAAGTCAGAACTTTTTCAATAGAAGAGTTAGGCTTTTGGTACTACCACTCTAAGTGATGTTACTTTATCAAACATACCCAGTTGGAGGGCAAAGGAACAATAACCACAAATTAGACAATAAATATCACAGAATCACTTTCTTAACAAGTTGTTTGGGTTTTTTTTAAGCTGTAACAGATATGGCAATATTTATTTTTACATACTCCTTGTTGTGTCTTATTTGCTACAAAATTAGTCCAAAAGATACTGAGGTACCAAACTGCTTCCCAAACCCCTCTGTGAGATGCTGCACCATCAGAGGCTGGGGCACAAGGCAGCGAGGTCAGCAGCTGGCAAAGCTCAAAGTGTCACCCCAGAGCCACAGCTGACTGCAGAGATGCAGAAATGACTGGAACTTCAAAACAGCAGAGTTCTGCCTTTCTCTCACAGTCTCCAGGGACTCATGCACCCGTGACAAACATTTGTTAGTTCCTATAGTGAGCCAGAACGCATCCTCCAGAAACACAGAAGGGCTTTACTGGTGCAAGATGCTTATACTATACACATGACTCAGGTTTAGGGGCTGTACATTCTCTACAAGTGATTTTTTGATACTTACTTGAAAAGCATTTTAGAATTCCTTATTTGTGATACATCAGTTACTTACATCAGTTACTTACATAAGGACTGTGGCGTGGGGGGGAGTAGAAAAACTCATAATGTCCCTGCAGGTTCTTATGTAACTGCCAACTTTGGAGTTCAATATTAAATATTTACACATTTCCTTGCATGTTCATACAAGGAAACAATCCTGTAAGCCCTGAAAGCGTGCATATATCCACATAGTCCTTCAGCCTGATCACAAGCATTTGTGAGCAGAGAAATGGTCATTAAAATACTCAATCAGCTTCAAGAGATGCAAGATGTTGAGCAAGATTCTTCCCGGAACCTCCAAGGGAAGGCATTTTGTAAAGATCAGTCGGGAGGATGGGGCCCTACCTCCCCCAGAGGCCATGGACAGGAATGGGACCATGAAACTATTTCTATGGTTTCTATCTCACATTCAGTTTAGCTTCCTTTTGTTGACACAGACAAAGTAGAGAAAGGCAACTATAGGAATCTTAACCACAAGTCCTGTTCTTAGGAATTGCAAGGGAAAAGTTTAATATCTGATTCACTACAGTTTTACTGTATCTTGCTCAGATCTAACAATGTCTGGTAAATACAGCCACATATTCAAAAGGTAACGGTTTTCAAATGTAAGAATCAGACCTTTGGAAGTTGCTGTTTGTGTTTATTACTAAGAGTTCAAGTGCAGTTACTCAACAACGCTTGCAAGGTCATGTCCTAGCTGAGTTTTACTCACAGGATTAATACTTCTGGAGAATCTCTTCCTGGAAAATATGTGAGAAAATTTTATATTACATCCCAAAGTTTTATCATTACCTCATGGCCCCAGTTGGGAATTCAGTCGTGCTTGGCAGCCTGGAAATCCACCTAATGAGCAATACCTAAAACCAACCCAGTTTGTTGATGACTTACGCATCTCTAATGAAGGGAAGGCATCTATGGGACTTAGTCTTTTGCAGTCCAACACAGATTTTAGAAAGCAGATGTAGATCACTTTACATTATGAAACTATTATTTAGTTTGCAGGTCCCACATGACACAATATGCACACTTGGCACTTTACAAGGTCTTAATGCAGTGTTACTGAAGCCAGCTCAAGTCTTAAACTGATGTCATTATCTGTATCATTGACATCCAGTAATGAATTTGCTCTGTAAGCACATTTTGTGCTCGTGAACAGTATAGGATTGACAGTTTTGATACTGTCAAGCAAGAACAGAGTGAAACCATTGCTTTGGACAAATGCTTGGCTCCCAAAATGTTATGTTCCACTTCATCCCATCTGTATTTTAGAAGTGATACAACTGCTTTTTTTCCGAGTCCATGATACACACAGGACTACTTCCACGCTTCCTTTAGTTCTGTTCTTGGGCAGAGCATGGCACCTAGATTGGGCTTTACTTGCCGAGTCCAAGAAGTGGTGTTTAAACCTCTGTTTTCTTTCTTGTTACTTCTAGAGACACCAAAGGTATAGATGGTATTTCCAGGTCTGTCATTCCAGATTGCTACATTGCAATCAAAATACCGATTGACACAAAAAACCCAAATCACTACTGGGTGAGCAGAACCTCACATGCTCTGTCTCACTCAAAAGGCGATGGGTTCAAAGGAAATAGGGTAGAGTCAGACAGTATACCTAGCCAGCAAAGTGAGAGGGTAAGAATCAAGAAGTTTGCAATAGGGAAGCTTCAGAAAAGACTGCCTACTAAATAAGACTTAAATGCAACCTTGAATAACCTAGAAATAGGTTATTTGTAAGAATTTTAAAATACAGTAAAACCCATTATAGCATATTATAAACAACCAATGCAATACATTTTCATCCAAACACATATAAAAGAGCAATTACATTCACTTAAATGTATTTTCAGTGAATAGGCTTGCTGCGCAACCCAGTATGAATTAGCAAAACAAGTGTTTTCACACATCATCAAAAACAGTTTCTCCGTAATAATTAACAATCTTAAAGAGCTTCACAGGCATTACTACTTGTACAGATAGTAAAAACTTCTTCAGAAAAGACTAAATGATGAAATAGTCTTCATCATTTCAGGGTTGAGAGAAGTAAAGACCATTGATCAAAATCCAAGGCTCCCAATACAAGATAATATATTCCATAGATGAAGAGCTCTGTCTGTGGTGGGAAGGCCTTGCTGCAATAATTGTAATAAAGACCCTCTCTAGGAAAGAGACAGCTTACAAAGCGTGTGTATCTGTTAGTGTAGCCTGTAACTATTTTATATATAAAAGTTGTCATAGAGGAGTCTTAGTAAAAAGGAACAGCCTATTTAGGTCCTGAACACACAGCCAAAGAGAGAAAAATATATAATGTCAAGAAAAAATAGTACATTCAGAGCTGCAGTTATCCAGGCACTCTTTACAAACACGTCAGAAAGCTAAAGCTACGTCTAGTTTATAAACTAGGAGGAATGCTCCCATTTCTCATGCAGCAATTCCCAACCATATCCAGCACTTTCCAATACAGCTGGATGGAGAGGAGGATTTGAACACTTCCTCAGCTACCGCTCCAATGCAGATCACTAATAGCACCAGGAAACACAGAAGCCCATGAAAAGAAATAAATTCTTCATAGCAAACTGGCTGTCACCAGTCTCTTGACTTGAAATAGACCTAAGAAAAACATGTAACATTGGCACAGAACAACAGATATTTCCTAAATGTCTAATCAGATTGAGAGCTCCCTTTCTTACTTATGCTTCCTCTGTTAAACCCTAATATTCTCTTCCTGCCTGAAGCAGAATGATCACTGAAGGTGTTTAGAGTGGACACGTGAGTAATGGATGCTCGTACTGTTCTATCACTCTGTGTTCTCTAATATAAAAAAAAAAAAAAAAGTATTTGCTTCCAAAAATATTCCCTTTTTTTCTTTTTCTTTGTGTGCTTTATGTTCTAACCAAGATGATTTTAGAGAAAGATTGTATTTAACAGAAATCCCGCCCAAAATTTGCAAGACACTGTTGAAAAAAGTCAAGACTTTGCCTGGAAATCTTGACAGATGTTTCATTAGAGCTTCTGAAAGAATCAAACTGAGCACAGGATGAAGTTGTGATTGCTGACTGATACACTTGATACACACAGACCATTTAAAGAGTAATTGCCAACTTCTTGCAACCAACAAGCCCTGCAGAGAGAGGCTGCTAAGAATAGGCTGCTGACCTTAACAGGCCCCTTCAAACTGATTTATGGATTCTCAGAGGTCCACAGGCCACAGCTTGAAAGCCACTGATCAAGCACATTTGCAGCTGAGGAGCTTCACACAGCCAGGATACTGCACAAGCAGGAAATTAAACCAGTTTCTTTTAAGCTTAGGCCATAGCAATGTGCTGTAGAGCCAGTTCTGGAAACCTCTTCACCTCCTCTGCTGCTGTTACTCCCTCATTCATAAGTCATATTCATGAGAACAAGAAAGCCAGGTTGAATAAGATATGGAAGATTTGTAGACCGCAGCCACAAAATCAGCTCACGCACTGCAGCGTTTATTGCTTTCATTAAATTTCTTATCTTCATTACTTTGTTCTATAAAGATTGAAGCAGTAAAAAATATCAATAAAAGATTAGATGTTCTAGCATAATGTCTTGCAGCAGAAAGCAGCAAAAACTTCTATTAACGTTAGCAAATAGTGGGAACCTATAAAAGTAGTTGCACAGCGCAAATCTGTGCGCTGTGCATAAGGAAATGTGTTTCTGGACCTTATTTTCCAGCTCAGTTTCATCCCAAAGGATAGGATGAGGTCTCCATCTGAAGGCACATCCTGTTTGTGCACTCTCACAAAAGCAGCCAAAACACATTAAGTAGGGACAAACAGGAGATGTACTTCTGAATGGATCCAAACTCACATGTTAATGTAGGTATGTCCAAAGCAAGCTAAAGCAGCATGTAATTAGGATAACCTCCATTTAGAACATACACTCTGTATTCTGCATACTGCTTTTTGTTTCAACTCATCTAGTTTTAAGATTCTGAAAGTTTATGCATACTTAACTGAAACAAGATGAGCATCTCCTAAAGAAAAAAGGCAAAGCTGCTTACACAGTAACTGAAATAAACTGGAACCACTTGTTTAAGCTGCTACTTTTCTGAGAGAAGATATACATATATGTATGATACATGAAAATACGCCTATCTATATTAACACACACACATACATGCACACACAGATGCACGTACTTAACAAGTAGTGTAATTCAGTGCCATTACACCCAGTATTAACTCTGCTGTAGTAAGTGTGGGCTGCTAAACCAAACACTTACTTGTCTGTGTTTTATTCCCAGCAGTGGAGTCCAGTAGGTGGGGGCTCGTTTTAGTCTCCCTCTGACTGAGCTTTAACACAAACCCTCTGCACATCTAGGCAGATCTGAAGTTGAGAGATTTTAAGATTCTTTCCCCCAGGTCCCAGTTCAATACTTGGTTCCACATACGTGTGCATACACTTCATGCTGAGTTTTAGATATTTTGTCCCAAAGGCCTGTTTTATTGTTACTGCTTTCTCAAAAAGAAAAGGAAAACCAGCAGCAATGTGCTGTACACCTGCCTTGTCACCAGCCCTGTGTTCACACAGGTAATACCTGCCTCGTTCCACTCAGCTGCATTGAAACAGTTTTATCCAGATAAAAATTTTCCATTCTAATTCAAACACACCAACAGATGTGAACCATAACCACATGCAGACCCTGGGCTCTCCCATAGCTGGTTTGACCTCACGGAGAGCAGCTGAGGAACAGCACCCTCCTTTGAAACTGCAAAGCAATCCTATCACCTCATCCAAACGTACCGAGAACTCAAGTATGTCACATCACGACCAGATTGTGCAAATGTGAAAAATATTTCAGATTTTAAAACTACTAAATTAGAACTGATTTTTTTTTAATTGCAATTAAGAAACCAGTATTCCCGTATTTCACACTGCTTCACATCATAAGATGTTAATGCTAACTATTGACAAGAAAGATGTTCTCAGAGATTTGGGGTTTTCATTGGTTTGGGGGAATTTTGATGGGTTTTATTTTTAAAGAGCAGGTAAATAATTTCAAGATAATATTTTGGTTCCCTTTGCCAAACTGAGCAGAGCACTTGTATCCCTCTGCAGTACTGATATTCAAATTTCAAGTTCCTATTGAAAAAGCAGGGGAAGCTCCCATGAATAGCTATACACTGGTATTTATAATAAATTGTCTTCACACAGACAAATTGGTCTTCACAGCCATGAAAAACAGATCTAGGTGGTGATGTGTTTCAATTCCTACAGGAGACAGCTGGATTATACACCAGGAGCAACTCACTGTGTGGACACTTGGACAGATTATCTAGGAGAGGCACAGAATTTCCATCACTGGAACCTTCTAAAAATAAGTATCATAAATTTCTGTCAAGAGTGGATTAAGTATTGTTGATAATGCTTTTGGGTATGAGGACAGACCAACTGACCTCCAAGAACCCTTCAAGTAGGTTTTCTCATATCCTGCCTCTTCTTGCTTGCCTTGAGATGCTGTCAACAGGGTGGGGATTAGCCAGACCAGGGAGAAGCAGAAATTGGAGCACTCTGATTTATATACCCAGTCCTTGCTTCAACGCTATACCCCCTAATACAGGAAGGGCTGGGAGCTTAAAGTAAAATAGAGCTTTGCTGTCTGCATGAGTTGAAAACAGGTCCAGCAAGACTTGTTCCCTCTGTTTCAGTCCCAGTCCTCCTGATGTCCACTGGGTGTTGGGGATGATGCCCAGATGACCACCACGGCACCTTCCCAACGTCCTGCCTGAAGGCTGCCCAGCACCTCCATCCCTTGAGCCAGCCTGAATGCTGCAGCCTTCCCAGGCCACAGACTCAGTCAGCAAAAGCGTGCCAGTAAAGCCAGGTCCGTCAACTCCCTGCACAGCCCAGCAGTGTGCACAGATGGAGGTGGCTGTGCCTCTGCCCGAGCTGCTGCGTCTCTGTCTGAGCTGCTGTGTTATCCTCAGCAACAGCATCTGGAGCACTAGGGTACAAACCTCCATAGAGGCTCTGTAGGCTCAGGTTGTGTCCTGATGGGGTTGTCAGTGACAGCCAAACACATACAGCCAGGTTTCACCTAGAGCCACCAAACCATCCTTGCACCAGGCTCTCTCTCCATGGCCCCGCACCACCCAGGGCACCCACAGCTCATCTGGTACTGCAGTCCCAAAGCTAAATCTGTCTCATCTTCTGCACCTTGAAAGCAACATGAAAAGCAAAAATGTTTCAGAACTTGAATAGAGCACCCAGGTAATGACAACTCACATGTGCACAAACATGTCTTTAGAAACGCAGCCTTACACAGTATCGGAAGATAGCGAGGTAATTCGCATGCAACTTAGGACATGCGCACTATACTAGCTGGGCACTCCAACCTGTTCCATTTTCTGCTCCTGGATATTTAGAACTTGCACTGAAGTACAATTTTGGGCAGGAATTAAATAGCAAAATACTTTCTTAAGCAAATTCTTAAAGGAACTAAATTTACTTAACCAAACAGATTGGACTAATATCACTAGCAGCCATATGCTGCTTCACCTCATCCCAGCTTTGGAAGGAAAGAGACTAAATGGCGGGGTTCTGGTGGAACAAGCTGTTTTTAAGAGGGCAAATACTTCTGTTTCTCCTGGTTTTAGTCCTGCTTTCCAGGATGTCAACTGTTTCATGCCTTGTACTGCCAGACAGTTTAAAATATCCTTTGCAAATATCATGGTTTAATTTTTATGAAGAATGATAGAAGTATTTCAGTGTGTGCAACAAGACTCTTCAGAAGTTCTGCTCTGAAAGCTCTGAAATCAATGAATACTTTGAGATTAACTTATTTTATAGAAAATGCTGTTTTCTAACAGCTGCATTTCCATTGTCTCAACCGCTTCTGTAAGTTTTGCTCCTTGGACAGAACAATAAAAGCTCCTGTGCAGCAACAGCCAAACAAACAGTGCTGCCTGTTTAGCAGCAAAGATGATAAAGGATCCCTAGTAGGACATATTGGCTGTTAAGGCTACACAGCCCTTACACCCTCTTGCTTACAACCTGGTTTTCCACTGATGCCCAGAGAATGCTATGTAACGCACTTTAGAGACAGAATAACATACACACTTCAGGTTTGTACAGTACAAAGCAAAGTCTGAAACAAATGGGGGGGGGGCGGGGATTCCAAATCTGCTCTATTTAAGGGCTAAAATGAAATCAAGTCAGAACTAAAACCTCTGAGGAAGTACATGGCATGGTATCAGATTATGTTCTACTGGACACACGGTCGGCAGTGCTGCCAAACTCCAGCCAGTGCTTACAGCCTGCAGATTGTGCCAGTGATGGGCTCAGGACCCCAGCTGGATTCCCCAGCCATGCCAAGGGGTGCCGGGTTTATGCTGACAGTGAGGACCACAAGACAAACTGTTCCCTGGATCTCTTGTGAAGATGTTTGCTAATGACTGTTTTCAGCATCTGCAACAGAATTCTGGAACTTTCTGAAGTGATCATCCATAGATGCAGGGCTGGTTTGCCGTCTCACTGACACGGTTTGTGAATTGGGGGGAAGTTAAGATTCAAATCACTGCGAAGTATTGAAATGAATGAAATGTAGCTCCTTTTCTTTTAAAAAGGGCTTCACGTTTTCTGAAATACATTTTTGTGTTACGCAAATGACATAAAGAGATGATAGATTTTCAACATACCACAACTATTACATGATGACACTTTTACAATACCAATTGCACACACACAGGTTGTGGAATCAGTTTTTCACCATAATGTTGGCTTTGTAGCTGGAAGGGCTGGCAAAAGTCTTACAGTTACTTATTTCTGTGTACTGCTATGATTTTAGGAGAACTCTAATACTAATGCTGGCCTTACAAACTGGATTTTTATGCTGCCTCCATTTGTGTATTTTTTAACGTAATCTATGTTACCACGTGTAAAATGCTTATAAAAATATATTAAGATCTAAAACTGCCACAAAGAACAGAGAATTAACTTTGTTCAGCTGACTCACTTCTGACATTTCTTATTCTTTCACTCATTATTCAGATATATCAGTGCATACTAATGAAACGCAGGGAGGCAGGTTTTTAGAGACAGGGAGACATATGCAACATTTTCCTGTGGAAATCCTTGTGTCCTGGGATCTTGAACTGGCCTGGCAAGACTCTGGGGATGTAAAAGTTTGGCAAAGAACTTACAAATTAATGTGCTTCATCAAGCCTGGGAGTAGCCCTACTGAATTAAAATGCTAAGGAGAATGTAGGATGAAATCCCGGATGAAAAAGACAAGGTACAGATAAATGCTGCAGTACAGTATTTGGTTTATTTCAGTTATACCCACTGCACCTCACCAGGAGGTGAATTAACTGAATCCCTCACAGGGCAGCTCAAGATTTGCAAGTGGTTCTTTATCTAAGGTTACTTTTAACTAAGTTTAATGAAATTTGGTTAAAGTTCCTCAATTATTCAGGCTTTCACTTTCTGTAACTGTTTTGAAACAACAGCTTATCCTGCAGGGTCATCTGAGCAAAGGGAGCACACGAGTGTTTCTTGCTCAGATGAAATCTTGATCCATGCACAGATTTGCAAGTGCTTATTTCTAGCACTGAGGTCACACAAATGATCAGTACTAATAAAGATAAAAACAATAACCCCAGTCTGTTTCCATTTGGCAGGAACTGACTGTACTCTCTAATTTACTGCATACCACTTCCAACACCAGATGAGTGGGTCGTGCTCCTGCAGAGCTAATCCTGCTATTTGTTTTATACCCAGCGTTTGCCTCCTGCCCAACTGACACCTGTGTGTTTCTCTTGTGCCAATATGTGTTTGTGTACACAAGGGTCTATTTTCAGGTTTCCTCAGCAGGGAATCCTGTATGTTTCTACAAGTTCAGAATAAGCTGATTTCATCAGAATGTAAGATTTCCAGAATCCCCAGAGAAAAACAGATCAATCTCCCACATGTCCTGGATAAAGAATGTAAGAATTTAAAGATCTGTGCAAGAAGTCTGAAAAAGAAAACACATTTCTTGAGAGCAGGAAGGATGATTTGATACTGCAGGAGTGAGATACTCCACCAGAAAATACTACATGAACATCTGCGCCACAACAACAAAAAAAGAGAAGGGATGAAAATCATAGATTAAACACAGTGAACAAGAGAAGAACTTTATCTAATCTAAGGTCAAGGTGCCCATCATGCCTGGCAATGCAGAAAGGGTCTTTTTCCCTTCTGTACCACCCTGCCTGAACTACAGAGACTGCTCCAGCATTCACCCTCCTGTGGAAACCAATAAGTGCTGTGTGGCTTTCTTCCCAAAGAGGAAGGAGGCACCACTCTCTGAACACCAATGCATGGCTGAATTGCATCCCTTATTCTCAACATGCATCTTGCCAGGCTGTGATGGTGGCTGCTGACTCAGCATGGCCAGCTCAGATTTCTAGCTGCATGCTCAGAGGGAAGATTTCTCTATATACAGAGAAATGCACACAAGAGCAGAAGGAAAAACCTGCAGGTGAATCTGAAGATATTAATACACTGGTACAGAATTTTGGCTGAGTTGCAAATATAGGCAAGGGAGGGGCAGGAATTACCCTAGGAAAAAAAATAAAATAAAGCCCAAACAGAGTGAATTTATGGGAAAGGATCTGGATTAGAAACTTCAGCTGTTCACAAATGCAAATACCAAACAATAAACAAAATTCTTAACATGACCTTAAAGCTATGTTAGAAAGGTGGCATTCCTTATTTCCCCCTGGATGCAGCGGAATGTTTGAATGGCTGCTGTACGCTGTTATAGCAAGATTCCCTTTAATAGCCTAGACATCATGTGAGAAGCAATAAAACCCCAATCTGATCTGGGGAAAGCTGAGAAGTGGAACCACAAAAAGACGGTGCCTGTGACCACAAAACTTTGAAATGT
This sequence comes from Psittacus erithacus, assembly GCA_009867235.2. Classification (NCBI taxonomy): domain Eukaryota; kingdom Metazoa; phylum Chordata; class Aves; order Psittaciformes; family Psittacidae; genus Psittacus; species Psittacus erithacus. The sequence continues at coordinate 58,782 of WYDI02000033.1, forward strand.
GTTGAAGCAGTAATGTCTTAATTACATTATACTACTCTGGTTTTTTTAATCCAAGAGATTCCATAATATCTATACTAAGTGCTGGGGAATCAAGACAGACAATGTATCTTTAGAACATGCCACTGTACTCGAGTCTAGCCAAAACCCAGCAGACAGCCTACTGCAGCTCTTCCTGCTCCAGCACAATCTGCATTGAAGGTCAGGACCCTGTGAGGAGAACTGCACTGACCTACGCTGACAGAGAGAATTTTTTAATAAAGGTACACAGTACATCACTTCCTTCCACAGATGCCTAATGACTGGTCAAACCTTTCCCAGCGAGACTTATTCCTACAGACTTGCCTAATGTGATGCAATGTCAAGAGATGTATTTTGAGGGTATCCTCACAGAGAGACAGCACAGCATTTCAGATCCCAAGCAGTGGATCTGCACAAGGCAGGGGATAAGTTGTTTGTTTGTATGTGTTTTCCCCTCAGACTGATTCTTTTTACCTACCCAGCACATGGCTGACTTTGCTCCTGTGGCGAGGACCTTTACAGCTACCTCGCAAATGTGGCACTGATAAGCAAGCTGGATCTGGCATTTCCATGTCTGACTGTGACCTGCTGCCCACTCAATCCTTACACATGTACTGTTCAGGTTCACATATAAAGAGCATAAGATTTGCTAGAATATGCACTGAACACTTGTACCATGAGTACAAGTGAGTATTACCTCTCCTCAGGAAGGCTTAGCACAGGGACAAGATGAGTAGCTATCCTCTCAAGAGCTGTGCATCAGCTGTATCTTCTCTTCAGTTACACAGACATCCTTTCTGATTTAAATCTCCAACTTAAGTCCCTACTGACCAAGTGACAAGACACATTATGGGAATGATAAGGAAACAACTGAGTTGTGACCCCCAGAAATACTGTCTCTTGTAAGGGAACTAAAGGATGAGAGGTCAGCAGGCACCCCACGCCCAACCCCAAGCAGCAGCAGCCTGTCAATGCCACCAAAAGCTTAATGAAAGTGGCTTCAGAGGACCAAATTTCAGGGGACCATGCTCTGTTTCCATGTCTTCTTTTCATTAACTTGTTGCATGAGTACAGGGACAGCTGACCCAGCCAAACCTCTGCTGAACGGTATATTAAGCAGTGTAACCCATCATTTAACTTTAATTTCAAGGCAGAGTTTTGCCTTGAGTATTTCAACAGAAGCTACCTCAAGCACAAAGACTTTTTCCTGTTTTTCCTCCATAAGCTGTAAAGAATTGTACACCTGAAAGCAGACATCATGCTTGCAGCTTCACACTGAACACTGGGATGCTGTAACATTTTACCTCAGGCTACTTTTTCCCCCTTCATAACCCACAGAAGGAAACAGAATTCAAGAAGGAAAGTTGACAGGTTTGTTAAATCTATGTAAATAGTAACTGACTGTCACATGTTGACAGGAGTGGGTTTTGCAAGTGGGTGATAACAGCCACATGTGATGTGAGGCCTGAAGATAGTAACAAGGGAGAAGACCCAAAAGGCTCAGAAAATGCTAGTGGGGGTGTTAGCAGAAGACTGAAGACTTTTTAACCAGCTGACCAAGGGTATGGATGGTGGATGCACCAAACCTGGGCAATGGGACTGATGTGCTCTGAACTGCAGGGCAGACTGAGTGAAAGTGGCTTCAGAGAGGGACAGCAGCAGTACAAATCACAGTTAAGTCATTCCCACAAGAACAGATTGCTTCAGCAGAGATCTAAGGGGAAAGAGACTCAAAAAAAAAAAAAAAAAAAATCCCAATGGCAAAACTAAAATGAACAAAAAACCACCCAAAAATCAGTTGGAAGATTCCTGCACATCTACAGCTAAAATGAGACCAAGATCTGGGAGTGACTGAGAGAAGAACTGCCACTTCCCACTTCCTTGGTGGGCTTCTGAGTGTAAGCTCTCTTTCCCAAAGGATGCTTCATTTCCTCAAGTGATGCAAAGGTTTGAGACCCCAAGTCCAGCTACCTCATTTCATGAAGCAGTGCTATTTCTAAAACAGGCCATTTGACATTTCTTTACAAACTGCACACAATAAGGATTTCACCATTCACTGATACACAAAGACAGCTTTCAAATTTAGTCCTACACTAACTACATAAAAAAGTGAAGGCAGGATCCCAGATATTCATTAAATCCTCTTTACATATCATAGGCTTACTGCTCGGTTTGCTCAGGGAACTCATTAACACAGGACAGAAGGATTTTGTTCCGAGGAACAGTCTTTTTGACCTTAAGTGGCACCCCTGTGTGATCAGCACTGCAGTACAGCTACATCTGCACCAGGGATTGTCTCTCAGAACACATTTGCTGGAAGCAGCAGCAGTTTTGCACTTTGCTGAAAGGGCGGAAGAAGGAGCCTGTGAGGATCAGTCACTGCCACCGGGCGGACAATAATTTATGCAGAAGTTCTCAATTGTTCTTAATGGCCTGTCAGATGATAAAGGGAATGCAAAGCAGATCACAAAACCAATTTCAGCACTGCTGCTAAGAACAACATTCTTGAAATTCACTCCTGCTAAGAAATATGAAAACACAGGAACTGAAGTAGCTTCTGGAGAAGCAGTGAAACAAGGCTCCACTATTATCCACTAATTCCTGTAGATGAGATTTTGCGACTGCAATGGAAAATTAAAGCATGATTTCCAAGATTCACCAAGATTTTAAATGGAGAATTGGAGCAGAACAAAAACTTCCTATACTGTCAACAACAGACTATTACTCTTTCCAGTTAAGATTGGTTAAGAAATGTTGCTACTGATATTTCAAAACCTCAGAAATACCAACTGTTTTCAATAGTCTAAACTGAATGCAATTCAGTAGACAATAATCCCAGCCTGGTTTGGGTCAGGAGTGACCTTAAAGCTTATCAAGTTCCAACCCTCTGCCACGGTCAGGAACATCTTCCACTAGAGCAGGTTGCTCCAAGCCCTGTCCAGCCTGGCCTTGAACATTGGCAGGAATGGGGCAGCCACAGTTTCTCTGGGCACCCTGTGCCAGCGCCTCAGCACCCACACAGGGAAGAGCTTCTGCCTAATGGCTAATGTCAATCTCCCCTCTCAGGTTAAAGCCATCCCCCCTTGTCCTATTATCTACTTACTTTACCCAAGATAATACCAAGTTGTATTGTAGATGTTTGGAAATGCAATTATGCTACAGTCAATGGAATTAAATTTGGCAATGCATCAACATTCATAGCTTAAAATGGGAAATGAAGCTGATCTAGAAATACACACAGAAAATCAACTTTTGAGCTTATAACTGCCTTACACAGCAAAACGCATTAGCATACATACATTAGGCTACACCCTTAAACAAGGTTCCTGAAGCAATTCATGGACACTGGTATTTTCTGGATGTGTGGTCTCTTTGTGTACTTCACAATAACAGAAAATAGAAGATACACTCTCTCGATGGACTCTAGCCTGTCCAAATCCTTTCTCTGCTACCTCCCCAAGACTTACCATCTTTAACGGCTTCAGCTACATCTCCCTGACCAGACTTGCCATTCAAGTTGCTCCTGGAGATAAACCACGGACTTTCTTAACAGAAGGAGGAAAAAGCATCTGGCTAATGCTAATGCTTCTGCCATTGACAAAGATATTTCTGTGGAAACATCAACTTTCACATCATTTGGACTCCAACAGAAAGGCCCATGCTCTGTTCATCATCCTTCCGTAGTCACAGATGTCAAGGACATCAAAAAAGCATAAGATGATCACAGGCACTTTTAGGCAGACCAAAAGAATTTACACAATTACCCCACGCAATGTGAGGTCCATCTGCAGTACAAACTTCCCTGTGATATGAAAAGTGCAGTGTCAGTACGTACCCTTGGACCTGCGAGGAAACTGCCTGTTCCCAGCAGTGTCTCACACCTCTCTGCTCATAAACGTCTCACCACTTGTATTTACATTTTAATTTCCTGTAAGTCTTTTACATTGCAACAGTACTGAATTTATATTTACAACTGGTTTTAGACTCTGAAAGGTCCACGTGGATGACAGCAAGGTGGTAAGTTCAGATAGTTAGCAGTGATGAGAGAGCAAATCAGCGTGGACAGAAGAAAAGTCTCACTGACTGACTCATTTTCAAAATTAAAATGCATTTCATTTGGAAAAACAGAAGAAATAAAATAGAATTTAAAAGAGGAGGCTGCCTCCATGTTGTAAAACAATGCCTTTCCATGCTGTTAAAACAACCATGCACCAGAAAGTAGTGTCCTGTTACACAAAGGAGACTTTTTGTTGAGCTATAGACAAACTTGATTGTCACAAGGTTTATACTTCACATTGTCATCTACCAGCAAAATCAAATACTCACAGCTCTTAGGGACTAGGGAGAGGAAGGGGATGAAGAGAGGAAAAGGAAAGAACAAAGTTTAGAATGTGTCATGTAGGAAGAGGAATTCTGTCCAGCAGAGCTTCCCATTGGCACCTCAGCCCATGGAGCTTCAGTGGCTGTGAGCAGGCGTCAGCTGCAGCCCACCACCACTCCTGTGAAGGGCCGCAGGGGAGACCCGAGCCCCAGGACCAGCTCCCCTGCGCCTTGCTCATCACAAGGCTCCGTGTAGGCTGGAAAGCACAACCATTGAGTTCAGCCAGAAACCATCAGAACATGTTTTCAAGTGGGCTGTGCAGGAATGGAGCACATTCAAGAGCAGACAGTGAACAGGAAGTGCCAGCTCCCCTCCCCAGCAGTGGGCTGTATTTGCAGAAGAAAATATACTCTTCTCATGAAAGAAATAAAACTTGCAACTAAATGTACATTTCAGTAAATAATTTTCATTCTAGGAAGAGTCAGAAAAGGAAAATACAGGTTTTCACACTTCTCAAAGGAGGATTTGATACTTGACCTAGTCACTGGGCAGGGAGTCCCGATTACCTCCCCCAGGCAATATTACCCTCTCACTTCAGGGAAGTGAGATCAGTGACACAGACTGTGGCAAGGATATTAGGTATTACATGGCATTTATTTCCATACTCTGATACAACAGCAGACGGACCAACCTAGAGCAATGTGGAATGACTACGAGGTTCAGACAGGTGAGCAGACACTTCCCAAGAGCTGCTGCCCTCTCAAAGAACTACATCTCCCCAGACAGGCCTATGTTTGGTCAGAATCCAGGTTCATGTTCAATTCAAGAAATAGTTTAAATTGTCCAATGTACTGGCTGAAGTAGAGGCAAAAGAACATATTTTGTTCCTTCATAAAAACTTTGCATTGTAGTCAGCATTAGACTATATACAATTTTATTTTACAATTGGTTACAGATGGTTATGCAAACCCATCAACTCAATTTGAAGTATGACTATACCTCACTTCACCAATACCAAAATCAAGTTTAACATGTGTCAGGTTTGCTATGTTTAGGACATCTACCAATAAACATAGGTGTCCTTGGCAGCAGTTTGTAATATAATCATTTTAAAAAGAAAGATAATCTCCCACATTCGTACAACTGCTCAACATTGGCTATTGTACAGACTCTTAAAAGGCACTGCAGATTTATAGCAGTCAGGCACTTCCAGCTCAGCAACACAGACATTTTCATGACGGCACTGATGCTTAGTTCTTAGCAAACACTTGCTCAACAGGCATGGTCAGGGACTGAATGCCTTTATTGGTGCGGGCCCTCACTTTGATGCCGTAAGTGGTATCGGGCTCTGAATTCATCAGTGATACTTGTGTCCTTGGTGGTATTAACCAGTGTTACAGACTTACTCCTCACAGGAACCTCATCAGAATAAATCCATACATGCCTGGCAGACACCGCTGTGACAGAGGCCATAAAAATGCAGAGCCTCCGCCGCCCACATGCTGCTGGTTGGAGATGGGTAGCTTCCAGCTCACCTGGATGGCAGTTGAATTCACAGACTCTGTCTCCACCTTTCGAGGGGGGGCACTGAGCACATCCCCATCAGTGTGCACGTGCAATATTCTAGTGACTCTTAACATTTGCAGGATAGCAGAAATTACAGATAGACTACTCATTACGGGCTGTAGTGACAGGACAAGAGGTAATGGGTTAAAACTTAAACAGGGGAAGTTTAGATTGGATGTAAGGAAGAAGTTCTTTACTGTAAGGGTGGTGAGGC
>WYDI02000038.1:0-15019 GCA_009867235.2 Psittacus erithacus
GGTGGCATGGTTTAGTGTGAGGTGTCCCTGCCCATGGCAGGGGTGTTGGAACTAGATGATCTTAAGGTCCTTTCCAATTCTAACTATTTTATAATTCTATGATTCTATCATACAGACTTCTGTCAGCTTTCACTTAAACTGATGGGTTTGGTTTTGTTGGGTTTCTTTTCCGCCAACATACCATTATGGAAATAATCTTGAAAATGACTGTAAGACATTTTGAAAACAGATACACCAAATGGTATATCTGGCATGCAGTGGGAGCTTAGACTCAAGCTTGAATGCTTAGGATTTGCATTATTAAATACAGAACACAACTGACCTTCTAGTAAAGGTGAAATTGGGGGGGGGGGGGCATGTAAAGCTGCTTTTCTCACTAATTTTTATCAGTTTTTTGGAGGCTTTATGTAAGCTCTGAGTCATAAGATTATTTTCATTATCTTTCTGTTTTCTTCATTAAGGCAATACTGATTTTTCTCAGGTACGAAAGTATTTTTACCTGCAGAAAAGCAAAACAAAGAAAGCTTTTTTTCTTCAAAATTGGTGATGGGTTAAAAAAACACTTCTCAAATTTCTTGGTTGCAACAGACAGGAGACTAAGAAAAAAAATGCATGAAAAAAAATAAAAAAAGAATTTGAGTTCCTTCATATACAAGTATTTCCAGGAAATTTGTCTGTGATAATCTTCACAACGACCAAAATTTGTTCTGTACAGCAGAGATGGAGGATACCCATTCTTCTTCCTTTCCCTGTTTGCCTTGGCCCAAACACCTATCCTGGCTTTGGCTAGAGCTTTTTGGATGCAGCTGCTACAGCTAGCAATAGTTTCTTGTAAACTGACTAAACATTTGCTGAGGGTAATCACCATTCTCTGACCGCTGTGCCAGGTCAAGCAGGTGGTAGCCTGTGCTTTTTGGTGAAAACAGTGATGAAAACAGTGCCAAGGCACATGGAAAAGAAAGAGGTGACTGCTGACAGCTAACATGGCTTCACTAGGAGCAAACTGTGCCTGACAAATTTGGCGGCCTTCTATGATGGGATTACAACATAAGTGGATAAGGGAAGTGCAACTGATGTCATCTAACTGGACATGTGCGAACAGAACTATGTCTAAATAGATAAAAAAAAATAATGAAATTAGTATTTGAATGGAAGAAAATATGTAATCTTAAATAATATAATCTAATTAAATAATGTAATCTATTCATTATTCAATAAAAAAAAATTGTATTAAAAAACTTAATGGCCTACAGATTTTCTAAAAACTGAATACCATGACTATGAATGTCAGAAAACATTCACACAAATATAGAAGACATTTCTTAAAAAAAAATTAAAAAGTACACAAACAGGAAGGTAGCCAACTCATGTATATTTAGCAACCCTTGTCAGAAGCTATTCAGCTTGCAATTTCAAGTTTCAGAAATGAAACATTTGGTCCATATGATTTAAATTGTTAGCCAACAGTGTATATGCCCTCTTGTAGTCATGTAATCTTATATACTTCATCAACCAATTAGGCAGCCAGTGACACAGTGTCCTTTTTCAGTATTTACAGTCTAAAACAAGACTGCCCTTTGAGGTCTGCATGACTAAGCTTAAAAAATGTGTTAATTAGAAATTACTATTCAACCTAATAAGTTAATTTTGCATTTTGATGCTGCTGACTACTTGCTTAGTACTTTGTGTTCTACTTCAAGCTCACACTCTAAATACCCAGAGATACTTAAGAAACTCAATTTTCATTAAAAGGAAATGTCTTCAATCATTGTGATTGCAAAGGAAAAGCTGAAAAGAAACCAAGATGAACAAAGCAGATTATAAAGTAGGTATACAAAACTTCACTGTTCCCAACTTTCTGACTCTATGGCACAACCCCTCTCCCCTAACAGCAGCTCTGTTGTTTTGTTTTACCTTTTTCTAAAAGAATAACCCCAGACCAAAGACAGGCAAAGAGAAAGGGAGCACAGACTGAGAAGATATATCAGTCAATTTTCATTAGAGTAATAGTTTTTGGCATAGGATGACTCTCATCAAATAAACAAGACTAAGGCCTGGAAATACCAGATTTTTCACTGACTAAAAGAAGACTGAAGAAATTACTCAGTTATTTCAAGCTAATTGCTCAAATGCCCTTTTCAAGACTTCAGGGAAAACATCCCAGAGCACACTGGCTCAGTGGAGTAAGTTTATTTCTGACCATGCAGAAATACAAATCTGGGTACACATGCAGAAAAATTCAAGTGTATGAAACTTGAAGAAAAGAACACAAAGGAGAGGTAACACTGTCAGATTTCAAGCTCTTATTTCTTACTTTTACAGAGGGCTTTCACAAAAATAAAACAACCAAACCATGTCAAAAGTCAACAGTAGGTGATATTGTAAGAAGAATACAAAGGTTTTTCTTAGACTGCAAATTAAGCATGTATTTTATAAGATTGAGAACAACAAAATTGTTTGCATTTACAGCTAAATTATAAGTTATTCACCATAGTGTCTTAAGAAATATTTCACTGTCCTGAGCAGCTCTATTTTTTAGTGTGGATTAAATTCCTCTGCATGTAAATGCTCTGAAGAATCCTAAAGTACAGTTATCAAAAGCAAGCTACGTGGTACTGCCAGGATACCGCAGCCAGAAGCAGGTATCAGGCTTGTCATTTCAGCATAGGCAGCTCACGGCAGTATGGCTTTTGGACTGCAGCTAACTGTAAAACTGTAGTCTCACTCAGAAGAGTGCATATTCTTTCTTTATAGTCACTCTTTCCTAATACTCACTCCTTTTCTTCTCCATCTGTATATTCACAATTTTTCCTTTTATTTCCTTTGTTTAACTTACATTTTTCTGCCCCATAAACATTATTTTGCTCAAGCTAGTCCAAAAACAGTGATTGGTGGGCCTTTTCATGCACATTCAAGTGTGAAAATAGTCAGCCTAATTTAATCCTGAAACAACTCTGAAGACCAAAATTGTTTCATATAGCTTACTTTAGTCTTCCATCTGTTTTTGTTCTACAATGAGTTCTCACTTACACAAAGACAATATCTGGCAACAGAAGTAATATAAGAATGCTACTATTATTTATTGAGTTTACTTCTGATCTTGCCTAAAAGAAAAGTAGGGCTAAGCCTAGTCTTACATCATCATGCCTTTTATTTATTTTCTCTTACGATTATGTCCATGCATTTAGTTTCAGTTTATAAACTTTGTCAGTCACATTACCCTCAGAGCTAAATTTACTGTCTGGAGCTATAGTGAATCTTGCATGCATTTATGAATCTTTGTACATGTTGCGAATAAAAATGAGTAAACATTTTTAAGTCATAGTCGAGGAGAATTTAGTAACTTAGTAATAAAAGTCATGACGTCTTCTGTTAGTGCTCTTGGCCAGTAAATATCAATATTCAGAGAAAGCCAGAAAGTCAGTAAGGGATGCATATAAAGTGAAAAAGAACGTGGTTTTATGACAGATCTACTGCAAGAGTAAAGTTGTAGCTTCTTTCATTTTTTTAATATGTAAAATATATTTTAAAGTATGTAAAAGTGAAACTTTGAAAAGAAGACTGGTCAATGTTACACATACCAAGTTGCATGATCTTCACAAGTCCTCCTCTACAACTGTTTGATAAACAGCAATTAATGGTTGCCTGAAATTCATTAACAAAGTTCGTAACTCTTATGCTACAAAGGTTCTTTTTAAAATCTTAATATGCGCTTCTGTGTGATTTTGTTTGAGACTTTAGGGTAGTACTGTAAATAAAGAGAATAATACAAGTAATGCAAAGTTATTAACCACCATTTAAGGCAAATTCCAGAATATTCCTAAGGTGAAAACTGGCTATTTCAGAAGTTGCAGAAGTTTCACAGTATATTGCCTGAAATTTGTGTATCAAAAAAAGTTCGACTGATCAAACCTACAGAGGATTAGATGGTGGTCTCAAATTCTCCGGGTCCAAAATAACAACTCAGACAGCAAAGAAGCACATATTTGGTGCATCTTACAGAAGCATGGTACTTAAAATACTTTCATAACATGCACATGATACTATATGATTCAACTCTCTATCTTTTTTGAGGATGTGCTACGGTATAATAAACTATCTAGACAAAATTCTGACTCCAAGTTTAAAAAAAAAATAATCAGGAAATTATTTCCTAATTTTATATCTTCTTTTATTTGTTCTTTGGATACTTCTTAAATTTTTAAATTTCCATCTTGCATCTAATTGTCAATGTCTTTTTTATTCTGCTGTCACTCTGGACACATTCTTTACTCTGAATGAACCCCACTATCCTTATGTAGAAAAATAACTGAGATTGGGGAGAATGAAGAAATATGACTTTGCAAAGTTCAGCTCACAGGCTGTAATATTAGAGCAGCTTTGACAGTTGCAGCTCCCGAAGAGAGACACAGTTGCTGCTCCCAGGGAAACTGACAAGGTCTGTACTAATGCGGTGCAATATCCTTGAAATGGGGAGTAGAGTGGTATGGAGGTACCACAGCTCATCCCTGTTATCAGGAATAAAGATAACTGCATAGTTGCCATCAAGGAAGGTGGATCGCAACTGCTGTCTCAGCAATGATGGTGAAATCTTGTCCTGTAGCTGAACTTTGCTCATTATAATGCAGAGTTTTCTTCAAATTCTCCACTGTCTCAACATAGAATAGGGAACAGGTATGTTCTATTCTTGCTAGTTAAACTCTAACACAGAATAGAATAGGTAACCGAAACACATTATTTAAAATCAGGGACCCTGCTCCCTCAAGAAGATGAATGTCTGATAGGAACTTGTGTCAACTAGTTTCTAAAAGACTCAAGACTGGCAGCTGGGGAAACCATGCCAAGGGTGATTATGTATGACTAGAGTAACTCAAGCTCCACCAAAAAGTAAAGAAATAGTATAAATTGGAGAAAGAGAAGGGAGATGTTTGGGGGAAGAAGCTCTCCATCGAAATGTGTGGGATCAGTTTACAGGCTGGACCTCTCTTCTCCCCCCCATAGGGATGCCTATTGGGTAAGAGCTCTTGTTATACGCATTTACTTACTAACATCTTGCTAGCTGTTTAGCATGATCACCGATCGGTTATCGCAAATCAAATCTGTTTCTGCAGTCAGCCACTATCACTGGCTATCTCGAATCTGTATCCTGTCACGAGTATATGTAATAAATTTCTTGACATAAGTTTCCAGAAACTTCATAGTTGACATAAGGGATTTGGCCTAAAGTACTGCTTGTAGGGTCCCTGAATAGGTTGGGCAAACACCCTCTGACTTGGTGGGGCTGCCCAGGGAACGCAGGCAGGTCAGATACAAGGGTCTCATCCTTCTTGGGAAAAGGGTAGACTGGTCTCCCTGACCTCTATCAGCGTGGTGCTTCTTGTAGGGTCCCTGGATAGGTTGGGCAAATACCCTCCAACTTGGCAGGGCTGCCCATGGAGGGCAGGCGGGTTGGATACAAGGGTCTCATCCTTCTTGGAAGATGAGTAGACTACCTGGTACCTTAACATGACACCTTATAAACTACAAGTTTATTTATTTTTTCACTCTTTACTTCCTTTTTTTTTTTTTATATTGTTTTGGGCCTTTAGTGATCTCCAGCATGATATTTTAAAAAGTTCTCAAATTAATTGTGGAATCAATCAGCTTATTAATTTTGAGTTTCTGAGTTAAAACCCACTTTTAATTACATTAACTGTACTTTATATGTCTGAAATAGCTAACCAATTATTTCCCATCCAAACATGCTATGCACATGGCTTTCAGCAATTGCTGGAGGAACAGCAGTTCTGGGTCTCTCTGAAGACCTTTTTCCTATATTTCTGGGAAGATCTGATCTACTTCTTGAAGAGAAAATGATTAAAAACAATGGCAAAGAAATGGGCAAGCAATGGAATACTCTCCATAATTGACCTTTTCATGCAAAGAGTGGGAAAGATTCCCCAAAAGCCATTCCTCGTTTATTAAGGGAAGGTGCACACTTATCAGGATGTGGACAGGATCAGTAACAAGGTAGGGCAGGTCTTCCTGCACTACGGGAATCTGAAAACAGTTGTGCCTGCTGATGGGTAATGGACCTGACATCATCTGCATGTGGTTTCAACTGGCCAAGCTGGGCTGTGTGGTGGCTTTTCTCAATTTCAATGTCTGCTCTAGATCACTCCTGCACTGCATTAACACATACACAGCAAAAGCACTGGTGACAGAAGGTAAGTTCTGTATTGTGTTTGACTTACTACTAACTTTCTACTCCTTTACGCTTTTTATCAAAATTAGAAACCAGAGCCATTCAAAGCTGTAAGCCTATACACACACATATATACACATATATATAGACAAATGCGTACATATGCTGGCTAAAAAAAAGGGGAAAGATACAACCTTGTTTAAATTTCAAGTGTATAAGCTCCAAAAATAGATGGATTTAGCTAGTGTAATAAAAGGCTTAAAACTGAATCTCTCCAAGTACTGGACAATGTACCGGCAGAAACATTCATGCATCAGCAAACTAACAGCATGGGGAGATACCTCAGAATCATCTCATCTCCATCTCTGTTTACTGGCTTATGTAGCTACAGCTACACTGACTGCTCAAATTCCATTTGTTAGGGGTTATTACCTTTGCTCAAAGTTTTCTCATACAAATTTATGTTACTTTAAAATTACTTCAAAGTAGTAGTCTAAAGGTAGCATTGCTTGAAGCAAAGTGTGCAGCACGTTGAACTGTAATTCTGTCCCTCTTCCTGGCATATTACATAATACTGGACAATTTATTTAATCTTGCTACTCACTTTTCCTATCTTTAATACAGGTTGGCAAAGTTCCATATAAAGCCATAAGGGCTCATTAGTTGGTATGTATACCAAGCTTTAAAACAAATAACATACTGATTGAATTAAATTCTATATATTAGCATCACCAAATAAGATCAGGAGGCATATGTCTTACAACTATAGTCACATGAGAAGTACAGGGAAAATAAACATCATGATTATTTTTTTCACTGTCCAATAGGTGGGTTAGTCTTGCTGCAGGTTGTGGTAGGTTCACTGTAACCAGTGGTAGGGTACAGAATTCAAATGCAGGTAATCAGGTTTGCAGTTGTAATTATTTTAATAATAAGCTTATTTTCTCTTTTTTTTTTTTTTTTTTTAAAAAAAAAAAATTTGGATTGTTCGGCATCAATAGAGAAAGAATTTATTTTTCATCCTTCGGAAAATAATGTTGCTGTCTGGCTGGTGAGCACCAATTCTCCTTTCCAGTATGCTCACATTGTACCAGGCAAACCAGACAAGGTGCCAAATCACCCTGTTCCATCCCACCTTAAGGCTGTTACTAATACAAAAAACACATGCCAAATCACCCTGTTCCATCCTACCTTAAAGTTGTTACTAATACAAGAAACACAGCTATGCGTATCTTCACATCAGGAAGTACAGGTGAGGACATATGCTTACAAAGTACAATTGCAGCTCTCTGAAAATTAAGGTGGTACAAATTTAACAAGAAGACAGCCATACACAAAAAAAGAGGCAGAACTTGAATTTTTAAGTCAAGATGGGAAGGAATTAATTTAGTTAAAAGCATAGTACACTTTAAACCATTTTCTGCCTTGGCATAAGGAGGATGGGATCCTAATTTCACATAGATATGCAATGGCTGAACTTTATTTCTTAAATATAAGGCAAATAAAGCCAGTCTCTAACAGTTGCTCAGAGTCCATTGTGACAGAATTTCACAGGTTTATACTAAAAAGAAATATGGACAGCACAAGCACTTCAGCTTGGAAGAAAACTTTTCCTCTGGGACTGGCCTGAATAATAAAGTTTCACCTTACTTCACTAGGAGCAAAAGAGGAATCCTTCTTCTAGTCAAGCTAAATAGCTTTGTAAAAGTTAGTCTTATTGCAAATAGCAGCTCATTGGAACAGTGGTTCTTCAGGAGCTTTTCCGTTCTCGCTTTGTGGGGAGGGAATGCTGCGCACAGTTGGTCTGCACTTGCCTATGAAGGGTACAGATTTTCTCCCCCAGACAAAGCAGACGAGACAATTAAACAGCCTTACAGGCAAAAAGACAGAAGAAGCTGAGAGAATAAGGAGACATACTTGTGAGGTAAAGACTGACAGACAGGACAAAGACTCAGAAGACAATTATGCCTGTACATTCCAAACATAATTCTGTCTGCAGCAAATTGGTTAATGCGAGCAATTAGTTTATAATTATTTGCTCTTCTCCCTTTGACAGGTTTCCTGAAATCTGCTATCATCATTCATCTAACAGCTCTGTCTGCCTGCTTAGCATTAACTCAGTGTGGTGCAGTTTTCCAGGGTATTAAGTATGTCACTCTTCCCTTGCACCACACTAGTGCTTCTCTTGGCATTGGCGGATGCACTGAATTCGGTAATATCTATCTCTAGTGAAGTTTCATTAAGTTGAGAATGCTGTAACATTTTATTTTGTGAGTAACTCTTTTTGATAATTCAAATATTACATCTACAAATAGATTTTTGTCATTTTCTCATTTTATCACCTTCTCTAGTCTTCAAACAACATTTAAAAACTAAGATATAATTTCTGAAGCTTAGAGCAGACACCAGTCATTGCTTGGATCTGACATAACGTGTCTTGAGGTTTGTTTATTGATGATACCACTGCATATATTCTGCGGGTTTGACCTGAAATCACATTCGTATCCTGCATCAAATGACTGAAAGGGCATTCACATTGGCATCTGAGAAGTCAGATTTGATTTTTAGTTTCAGAATGTAGAAATGCAGGAGGGAACAGGCAAGCTAGAAGCAAGTGGGCTAGAAAGGATTCAGAACTTGGTTGACAAACTTAGAAAAAAATGAAAAGGGGACAGGGTGGCAGACATGAGAGGGTCTAGGATGATGTGGCTTTTGGAATGGGAAATTGAAGAAACTTCAGGGCCACAGAAACACAAAAATGTGGATCATGAGTTGACAAGAAACAGGAGAAGGAGAGTGCAACTGAAACAGCAGAATCTCTAAGCCAGTTTCCCTTTCACCACTTCTCACACAGAGAAGCTGTGAGCTACCTTCTCGTTCATCCCAGGATGTTTTTTCTCAGAGTTACACAAGTACCGTCTTGGCAGAAGTAAAACAGTTGGGCTTTGACCTATCCCCAACAACTGCTTACAATTAAAAGGTTCTCTTCTACTGCTTCTGATACTGTAAGATTTGAGTGACTACTCAAAAAAAGAAGCAAGGTTCTATTGTGCTATTCACATTTAACAATCAGATCTGCTAGAAATAGCTTACAATTCATATAAATAGCTGAATTTTACTATTAGTTGAATTAAGAGAATGACAACTCTTTTTTAACAGAAGTTAAGATAGATTTGAAATGCTATTTTGAATTTTCTTATCTGTTTTCATCACCTAGGAGGAACTTGTGTTTTGAAGAAGAAATGTTCTGGAAGCCAGTTTTGAAATGACTAGAAAACACAATGTTAGTGTTTTGGTACATCAAAGAATTCTGTTGCTACCTCTGCAACCAATCAAACGTAAGTTCATGTTTGCAAATGCACCTTTAAAATACAGAAAATATAAGTCAATGATATAGCATCTTTAATGTTTGATACTTTTTTTTTTCCCATGTATGCAAAATTTGGGTCTTGTGTTCTTGTAGTTCAACAACAGCAATCAAGTTTATATTAACAAATGTAGCGGTGTCGTGGTTTAAGCATGGCAGGTTGAGACAGTTATTCCCGGACAATAACATAAATTCCCCTGTGAAGCCAAGCTTGTTAGCTTTTTATCTGAGTGACAGGTAAGTGTCACTCAGTAAATGACACAGTAAGGAAAAGGCGTAAGCAATAAAAGCTTTATCTGACTTAATGATAAACAAGAGCATGATCCAGTGTCCTAAAGAACACAGGAGCTAAATCATCATCAGATTTAGGACAAAAGTTACATATCACTAAACAGAGTAGCATCAGAAAAGCACATCTTAAAATATTTACTATATTGCAATGCTTGTTTCTCAATGATGGTGGAAAAGAGTAAGTTAACTTTTCTTCATTTTGTACTCAGAAGTTAGGAAGTTACTAAGAGAGGGAGGTGACAAGAGGTATTTGTACCTACCACAGAATTCACCACGTACAAGCAAATGGTTCTAATGATCTTCAACTGCATTGGTCAGAGCTTGGCACAAGAACTAGCAACAGGGGAACATCTGAGAGAATCCAACAGCTGCTTTGAACAGAGACTTATTATTATGTGGTCCAGATGTAGAAGAGGAGTCAAAGACAAAAAAGTATTAGAGGGAACAAGACAGGAAAGCTGTTGGCCAGAACTCAAGTCTGTATAAACATTATATCAGTAGTCCATGGACAAAAAAAAACAACCAAAAACCAAAACAAAACCAAAAAACAAACCCAAACCTCAAAAAAAAAAAACAAAAAACAAACCACAACAACAACAAAGGAATAATTAGCTAGGCCAAACTAGTTGTGTAAAGAACTCTCCTGCAGGAAAAGCCAGGAAGAACTTTCCTTACTTGGCTCAATAACAAGAATTTAACAGAGGAGGTATTGATATTTAACTGGCAACTAGTAAGAACAGGGAAAAACAGAAGGATGCCTTGCTGAGTTGAGGAAGCTGAGGATGTCAGCAGACATGGATCAAGATAAATTCAGAGTCCTGTCAAGATCAGGAATCTTACCAAAGTATACTACATATAACCTTTAGTGTACCCCACAAGTTCTTCCACAGTGAAAGAAACCTGTGCAGGCTAATAAGCCAGCCAGCTACATTTCACCAAGACCCCTTGTGCATGCCAGAGCGCAGCAGCCTTGGGTGTTGCCCAGGACTAGGACTTCCTAGATGAGGGAACTGTTGGGAGCATGCTCTAGGAACCTAGACCATAATGCCTGTCCTTACCTCCTTTTCCAGAGCATGCCTAAGTCTCACACTGAAACTAAGAAAGAACATGGATTTGAGAACTAGGAGGCACTTCTGGATTTCTTACTGTAGACAGAGCCTCTATAGACACAACTCTCGAAGTATGTCTACAGAAAGCTTACCCAGTATTCATGCACATATTGGAAGTAAATTTTAAATACGGTACCCCATAGAACATAACAAACAAAACAGAGTGTATGTCAAGGATGGTTTTAAAAAGAACTATACAATTTTTAAAACAAAGGTATTTTAAAATTCTAGGTAAGGTAGGGAAGTCCTGCAGATTGTTATTCCAGGCATGAAACAACGTAAGGGTAACAGTTTCTCCTGCGCTTAGTTCTCTGGAGCTCCTGAGGTTTACTTCAAGTCCTACAGTCTCACTAGCAATTTAGAAACAAGCAAACAAGGAAACCATCAGTTCATCCTGAAGACCAAGTACTGAAGAAGGTACAATGCTAAGCATGAAATAACTCAGCCTGCAAACTGGTTCATAATTGGGTTTCATTACATGCATGGTATTTCTTCAGCTTTAGCACTAAAACTGCAAAAGAAAACAGCTTGTTAAACGGAAGCAAGGAAGTCTCCACTCTTGTTTTTCAGGAGTTTATCTGCATTACAGCTGATCCTATTGTGGGAAGTAAGTTATCCATCATAAAATGCACTTCTGGATCAAATGAAATTGACTGCTAATCCAGAGTTCACAAGACAATTTTATGTGAATATTTTTAAAAGTGAAAAAGTTAAAACCCTGTTTCTGCTAAAAGATTGTAGAGTAATTCTTAGGCAATGTTCCATTTCAATATCACCTTAATATTATTTAAGAATAAAATATATTTTTACAATTTTTAAAGTTTAAAATAATAATAAAATGGTAAGAAAATTCATTTATTTGCTTTTAACTTTTTCACAAAAGCCATCCCTGAGGCACTAAAATAATTTTACTTTCTGCTGTCATTCAGCCATGGCAGTAATTTAATCACTCAATCCCAGTTACATTGCAAAAAATGGGGTGGCTGTTCCATTGGCAGAGGCTTGACTGTAGTGCTACATGTAGGGTACAGGCTCAATAAAGAAAGCATTTACATAAGTTTGCCACAATAATAACATAACTGACATGTAACAGTGACAGGCTAACAACTACATTTTGACTTCAGATTTAATTACCACTTTTTCTGCATTTGGATTTAAGATTAAAATTTGCACCTAACCATATGAGACATAGTAAGGAGCTTTAAGTCATTCTGCTACTTTTTCAAGTTCCTTAGGCAACATGGCAGATGTGTAAAATTTACTACCACATGTAGAACTGACCACAGCATATCACAAGTGTTTTCTACCAACACGATTTTATTTATGCAGAAAAATTCCTTTTTTGGTTCAGAAAGAAATTTCCATCAGGAAATGGTAATTCATTATTTATTTACATTTTCAAGATAACCTAAGTCTTTTAAACTTTTTAATATACATCTCAGTTATAGAATTTATAAGAGAAGTACAAAGCAGAACTACAGGAACAAAGTTTTCACCTTAGGAATATCTACCAAGCTCACTCAGATGAACCGGAATTCTGATTATTTTCTGGTTGATTTTTACAAAAAGAATGCCCTTCTGTGAAGCATTTTAGTCAAAGTGGCAGTTTTAAAGGAAAATTATTCCACTAAACTATTTTAGATCAACTCTACATATTTAGACCCACTTTTCTCAGTTGCAGAATGCTTCCTTTTGGCAGTTTACAAAAAGAAGAGGACGGAGTTCACAAAGTGCGCATTCCTCTAGGAAATGGATCAGCCCTTGCTATCTGGAAAGAATTTCTGATGAATTCTGGTCCACCTAAAATATCTGAATTCTATGGACTCACAGAAGGAAATCTTAGTTACTTGAACTACGCTAATAAAATAGGAGCTGTAGACCATGCTGGCATCTTCTCAAAAGTAAATGTAATCAAATGAACCAACCAAACAATTAAACAGCCAACTGAAAAAAAAACCCCAACAAACAAAAAAAACAAACCAAACAAAACCAAACCAAACCAAACAAGCAAACAACAACAACAAAAAAACCCACATGAAAAACACAACTTAAGAAGAACAGGAAAGTATGCAAAAAAGAACCTGCTTACTACAGTCCAGATGTAGCAAAATCTGGTTCATGGAAACAGAAATTTTATTCTTAGCCCCTCACTTGACACTATTCTCTGTTCATACATTGTGAAGTTACAATAAAGATACAGAGCAAGTCCACAGAATCTGAAACTACTGCTTTGTGTGTATGATTTTTTTTTTTTTTTTTTTGTTAAAGTTTATTTTGCAACCTGAAAAGCCACACATATTAAGTGAGGAGGCAGAAATTAGCTTTGATTTGACTTTTGGTATAAATTTGGAGATATCTGTTCCTGAGCAAAAAGACAAATTTAGTCTTTGACTGCACCTTCATTTATTAAAACCAGCATCACACTTTCTTCTCTGAAACAAGATAAGCAAAGCAAGCTAACAAAATTAAAAATCAAAATTCTCAGCAAATAAAGGAGAAAAAATTAATCTCCAGATGCTGGAGGTATAAAATTGATATATATGACTACTGTTGAAACTCTCAATGGAGATACACATCTTCCAGGCATAAAAATGTCTTGACAGTCTCAAATGCTTCTCCTGTTTGACAGACTGCTTGTGAATCATGAACATTTACTACAATAAAACACTGTTCAAATTACAAATATTCAGACCACTTAACTCCAAAACCAGATTAATGACTTCTGCTTTTAATTTGAGATGCCTTCCTACAGCCATAATAGCAACTCTGCAATGCTTTTGATCTTTCAGCAATCTTAATGATGCACACAGCGAATGAAGGCAGGAAAGCCTAAATCAAACGACTGAGCTATAAGTTTCCATTTGGATCTGTCCGGAGTAATTTTTGAGTTGTCTGTAAATTTAATTTGGATTGTTTTCTCAGACAATCTTCTTGAGTTATATTCTAGTAATATTAAGCCTCTACTTAGAAATGGGTGGTAGTTTAAAGGCAAAATTGACAAACTGATCAAAAGCACTGCTTCACTCTATTTCATAAAAATGATTTGAACCTGACCACACTCCAAACCAATGGATCTCTTTTTACTGATAAAGGAGACAAACACTTCATCTGTATATGTGTGTACTTAGTGTTGCTTACCATGGTACAAACACTTCTGGCAATTGGTTCTCAGAAAACTCAGTATATTTCAGGCTGCTCCAAAACTTCCAAAGTCAATAGAATATTATCCATTAATTGAAAGGAATTTTTATCAAAACAGCCAGAAAGTATAGGACGACAGTGATGTTTTCAAGTATGCATATGCACTTTTTATTCAGTTGCTATGTTCTTCTGAGTTACTGAAATATGATGTCTGGAAACAAAAACTAATGAAGGATGAAAATGAAAGGTTTAAGAAAGGACCCATAGTTAAGGAAAAATATTACCTATTAACTAGCCTAAATCTGTTGTTCCCACCCAGAACCACTTTGCTGTCCTACAGGGGGCTAATGAGGAAACACCCTCACACCAGAAACAACCGGCTGATGCACTGCTGAAGAAGATCTCTACTGGTGCTGCCAGAAAAAAGCAGCGGGTCACAGTAGTAGGGGACTCTACTCTGAAAGGAACAGAGGTACCCATCTGTCAGCATGACCTGGTCTTAAGGGAGGTGTGTTGCCTACCAGGAGCATGGATCAGGGACGTTGCAGAGAGGCTGCCTGCTCTAGTAAGTCCCACTGACTATTACCCACTTCTAGTGATCCATGTGGGCGGTAGTGATACAGATAGTGGTAGCCTGGAGAACATAAAGAAGGACTACAGAGCCCTGGGAGAAGTGGTTAGGGGCTCTGGAGCTCAGATTGTCTTTTCATCAGTTCTCCAGGATACAGGGGAGGGCCTTAAAAAGGCGAGGAGGATTGGCCAGGTTAATAAATGGTTAGAAGGGTGGTGCCATAGTCAGGGGTTTGGGTATCTAGAACATGAGACTCAATTTAGTAGGCCAGGTTAACTAGGGGCTGGTGGAGCTGGTCTGACAAAGAAGGGGAAGAGCAGTTTTGGTAGGAGGCTTGCCAGGCTGGTCAAGGATGC
>WYDI02000040.1:0-14809 GCA_009867235.2 Psittacus erithacus
TCTGTCCAACCTGGCCTTGAACACCGCCAGGGATGGAGCATTCACAGCTTCCCTGAGCAACCCATTCCAGTGCCTCATCACCCTTACAGTAAAGAACTTTTTCCTTATATCCAATCTAAACTTCCCCTGTTTAAGTTTGAACCCATTTCCCCTTGTCCTGTCACTACAGTCCCTAATGAACAGTCCAGCCCCAGCAGCCCTATAGATACTGGATACTAGATATGGATACTGGATCGCTTCAGATATTGGAAAGCCAGTGTCTGAAGTCTCCACGCAGCCTTCTCTTCTCCAGGCTGAACAGCCCCAACTTTCTCAGCTTGTCTTCATACAGGAGGTGCTTCAGACCCCTGATCATCCTCGTGGCCCTCCTCTGGACTTGTTCCAACAGTTCCGTGTCCTTTTTATTTTGAGGACACCAGAATTGCACACAATACTCCAGGTGAGGTCTCACGAGAGCAGAGTAGAGGGGCAGGATCACCTCCTTCCACCTGCTGGTCACGCTCCTTTTGATGCAGCCCAGGATATGGTTGGCTTTCTGGGCTGCGAGCGCACACTGCCAGCTCATGTTCATTTTCTCATTGACCAAATCAGTTACCTGGGTGTAACTAAGACTTCAGGGATCATCCTTCATGACAGCTGAGGACTACCTTCACCCAGGTACTCTGAAGTTTGCAGAACTACAGTTCTGGTGCTTCATTCTTACAGGTTAAGTGCCCTGAGTCTGGGACTCAGGGTAACGTCGTACTTGCAGCTGCCTAACTGCATTTCCTTGCTCTTGCTCCCACAACAGCTTCAGCAGAGGTCAGCAGAGAATTTGATATCTGATATGAATGTGGCTGTTTAGTGAATTTTAGTTTGAAACTGTTAGGGCTTTTATTTCTATTTGGTTTTCTTTCCATCAAGTCATCTGTCTAGGATCTCTGTTTCTGAAAAGAGGCAGGGTAAATAATTTAGTCTAATTCACTATTTAAATTCCATAAACAAGACAGAAATCTAGTAGCAGGCAGAGAATATGTATTGCAGCAATAAAACTTCTCTGAGAGAATTGCAGCAGCACCTAGGGACTGATAATAAAGATTTCTTTGCCTGTGAAGTAATGTTTACAGGCCTAGGTTGGCTTGATTTTCATTTAACAAAACCACTACATTAATATAATTGTTATTTTATTGTGAAGAGGAAAGACTGAAAGCTCTTTGGTTGTCTTCATTAATTACCTCTCTCTCTAGCAGTACCGTTGCACTGAACAGATAAAAGGAAAGTGACTTACGTTCAGTTTCATTTTTAAAGGACAATGTGCATTTTTAACTGGGTTTAATATGTAAGCTTTCAGGTAAAAAAATATTTCGGAATTGAAACATCATTTGCAAACCACTGTCTTCCAAGCAGGCCTATCCTAAACCATACACAAACCACCTACAAGGTACATGTTAATTGACTTGCTAATTATACAGAGTAGTGTGAGATGCTGAGAGAAGTGGCTGGAGATGGACAATGCTATCTAGTCTTCATATTCTGGCCAAGTTTCCAGTTGGAATTTAGTTTTCAGAGGTGGGGTCTAAAATTTTCATTCAAGAACAGGACTTTTAGTTTCTGTGAGTTCAGAATCCATAGTTTTGTTCTGAACAATGTCACCTCCTGCTCCTAGGGCTCCAAAGAGTAACAAAAGCTAGGATCTAGGACTAAACCCAGTTACAAATGTAGGTATACACAGGATTGTAGTCTTATTTTTCAGCTGCACAGTGAATAAAGTCATAGCAAAGACCACATGGAAGCTGAAGAATTACTTTTGAAAGCAAAACGTATAAAAAATGAAAGTTAAAAAGAAACTACTTCTCTATGTGGGAAATGCTTTTCCACATACTCTTAGAGCATTTTGTAACTGAAGAGATAGATATGGTGTGCAGCATGGGAAATCTTCACCAGTACAGTTAAGGTAATCAGAATCCAGGCTTACAAGATTCACTAACTTGGTTGGTGGAGTTAGGCTGTACAGGGAGGCATACCATTTGCTTTTACCATTTTAGATCACTTCTGGAATTGTCCTGTCAGCCTCATGTGACTGCATAGTGCAGGTGGAAATACAGCCCTGCATAGGTGAGGAGAGAAAAAACTGTCCTGATCTGCCCTCATGATCTGCCCTCAGCCATACCATCTACCAGAATTTGTAAGTTGTTGGTGTCTTGAAAATGAGAAAGCACAGAGTTCCTCAGGAGACAGGACCAAGCATATGTTGGGAATTCAAAGTGATATTGTAAAATACCTGAGTGTGGCATTTTAATGCTCCAACCTTATTAAGAAACAGAAGTTATGAAAAAAAAAAGGTATTTAAAGCATAATGAATATGAGGAACTTAAAGTTTACTTGGATTAGAGTGTCTGAGCCTGATATTGGTACTACATGCCTGGCTCCAAAGTCAGTAGCAGTAGCCTACCGAAAAGATTTGCCTTCTCTTTATATTTTAAAGTTGTTGATGTATGTAGTATTCATTGTGGAAAGTTAGCACAGAAAAACAAGCTAATTTATGTGAAAATACTACTTGCCTTTGGTTTCCTGTCTGCGTGCCTGCTTGCAGTGTCATGCTTAATCCACTGCTTCATTTTTTATTTCTCTCTTGCCAGCAATTATATTTCGTTGGTGACTGCTGTAGTATAGAGTCAGAGGTGAGGGCTGCTGCTTTGCTTGAGAAGCAATGTTTCATACTCCATTATCACTTCTCAGTGTATAGAAACTGGAAAAGTAGTAATTTCTGATTTCATTTCCAGCATAATTTATGCTGAAGGAATAGTGGTGTCAGCTTCTGTTGAGAGTGGTATGTGGTATGTTTTGTATCCAAAGGCTTGCCTTCCTTCTGTGTCCTCTCTCAGGTAAGGCAAATACACAACCATCTACTTCTTGGTTACATCATTTTTTAGCTTTCCTAAGGGAGCAGTGACTTAGAATTTTCCAGAAAAGAAATGTAAGCACAGAACAGCATAACTGGTATCTGTGCAAATCCACAGTTCTGTTTTTGTGTAAGTCACCAAAACATAGCACCTAAAATGAATATCTGCACAAAATTTTCTCCCTTTGTTTCTTTAGCAGCAAACTTAAAGCTACCAATTTCTGTAGACATAGTAACTGGCATGATACATGGTATTCACACCCTATAATATATGCCTATGTCAAATTAAGCTGAAGTGGTGGTGTTCAAGACATGGACCATGTTAGGCTGGAATGCTACATAGTTGATAGGAAGATCTCTAAAAGTAAAACTTAAACTTGTGAAGTAAGTGGTTAAAAAGATTAACTGAGTTTCGAGATTGCTCTGGGTTTGTTACAACAGCTGATAGATGCAATGATGCTGAAATCTGGCAAAATTACTTCCCGCTGACCTGATGATCTGCTAAACAGAAGTCCTTTGTGAATTAGAAATTGCACTCTGCGATACTTTCTAACTAAACAACATATGAAAAGTGTGTGTATGCACCGTATTTATGATATATTGATCAGCACCTCTGTTCAGCTCCTCTTAACCACTATTTATAGAGACAAGCAATGTCGATTGGCAGTAGAAGTCCATTTTATACAAGGCAGGTGTTTATCACACTTCTCTTCCCCACTCCAGCAACTGGAAGCTTACTTGGAAATCTGTAATTGCTTTGGCCAAAGAAAGGTTTTGTGTACTGCGTCAGGCCTGGGACCCTGGTCAAAGCCAGTTGCTGGATTATGTATGAATTTATGATAATAAGATATTAATCCACAAGTTCCCTTGCTGCAAACCAAACATCTCAGAATCGGATCAGCAGTTCTGCAGAGCGCAACATTATGTGAAGCTTTGTGCACACAATACATGAGGCAGCAGACAGTGGCTGTTAAAGACTGTTCACATCTTTGAAACCTAATCTAGTAGCTACGCTGGCACCCCACACTCTCCTAAAGGGGAAGGTGTCTGTGTTTCCTTGGTGCCTGGTAGCTGACATATTTCAGTGTATTTCGTTATTTTTTCTGGTCCGTGGAAGCCCATCCCTTCTGTCCTTATCAGCCTGAGTGATCCAAGCCTCCAGGATTTTGCTCACTGTCCATCCTGTTCAAGGAAGCATTTCAGATGAGAGCAGGACTTTGGTCTGGGAACTTGCCATCACAGTCATTTTCCCAGAGAAAATTCACTTGCCGTAGAATTAAAACATTCCAACTGAAAATATAGCAGAGACTGCTTCCAATCTATCCTCCCTGTTGGACTGGCAGCACACACAGGCTTCCTGGCTTCTTGGTATCATTGGAAACCTGTCAGGCAAATTTCTCCTACTAAGGCACTGGGGACTTACCCTGGACTTACTATGTTCCCTGACTGCAGAGTATCTTGGGAAGCTTCACATTTCTGGTTCACTGCTGGGGTTTCTGAAGGTCCTTGAAAACATGTGGAAACACTGAAACAAAATGAGCTTTTGGTGGTCTCAAAATGAAATTTTAGAATTTTCATTTCTTGTATACAGTTTTGGTTTGGTTTTTTTTCAAAATTTATGTAGGAGGAAATACCCAACATTTCCATTCTCTAGATATTTTTAGTCTGCACTAAAATTATTTCTCTCTGTGCTTTATATAGGCAAGATAACCTTCTATCATTAGACCTTTAACACCTAGAGGGAGTTGTTCAAGCTCAGATAGCAGAAATTGTACATAGATAAAAAAGATATCTCTCTGTGCGCCGTGGTCACTTGTGAAACAGGATATGGACAGTCAGTGCATTAAGGCTTCCAGAGCTGAGAGAGAGTATCTCAAAAAAATGTGTCTTAATTTTCACCTTCATCAAACACTTTTGCTCTTAATGCTACCTCTCTTCTGGGTCAATTTTTGTGTGCAGATAAGTCTGAACTTAGTCTTCGGGATTTTTCATAAAAAGCCAACAACTCTTTAAAGTCACCTCTTGCCTAGTGATCTAAGTTTTAGGAACATCATGGTTGTCACTATGGAAATTGCCTGATGGACAGTTATTGATTTTATAATGTCTGCAGCAGGGTGGCTAATTTTTAGCTACTCGGAAATCACTTGACATAATCTCCCATGACTTTGATAGCTCTTATGGTTTATGGTGGGATTTGTGAGCCAGGATGTAGGGAATACCCACTAAGGCTTCCTCATAGCTTTATATTATCCTTTTTGCAGTGAGCGAGAGCCAGATACCTGTGTGGAGGAAAATGCATGATGCCTATCCTCTTCCTCATGCAAAGTGAGTTGCTGCTTCTTCCTCCTAGAGGGACGTCTTTGGAGGCAGTGTCATGCCAAAGACATTTCTCGGGCTTTGCCAAAGTTATAGTACCTCCAGATCAATTAGATGTTAATTAACCTTATGCCTTTCTGCTAATGCTGTCATTATTTGTATAGAAATGACTATTGTATTCAGGCATCCATAGTACCCATATGCCCATGCAAGACTCTGTGAGGACTCTCCCAAATATAACAAACAGGCAAATCCCAAGAATAGCAACCGCCAGAAGCATGGAAAATAGTGCTCAGCTTTCTTCTCCCAGCTGTGCATCAATAACCACTACTGTGAGCAAGGCACATACCTCTGGCCTGCTTTGCTCTCCAGACATTGAGGCACACAACAGCAAAAGTCACACCAAGTAGTCAGATTCTTACAAACATCCTGATCTCTTTGTCTGCCCAATGGGAGCACTGGTTCCCCTTCAGCCATTCTAGGATTATGTTAAGGCAATATAAAGTAGATTTTCTTGAAGGGGTGAAGTAAACTTGTATTAAGCACAGCTTTGCTCTGTTTGGTGTGTCAATAATTTGTTATGGTGATTATAATGTTGTCCCCTTTGCTTCCCTATTAAGCTGGTGTAGTGTAGCCCTGATTATTGCAAGAACTGTCCTTTTGCTTGGTGCAATTAAGGCCAAGATTCATTGCTGGGTAGATTTGGCCTTTACTGTCAGTGGCTGTGATTTGAACTAGTCTTGCTTTCCACATTGTGATGTCCTGGTCTCATGAAAAGATACAGCCTTGTAGCATTTGGAGAACCAAATTGGAACCTCTGTTTCATATATGTGAAAACCAAAATAACCCAGCTATTGCTTTTTCTTTGCAGCAGATAAGGGAATGGCCACATAAACTGTACAAAAGAGCCAAAAATCTCCTAATAACATGCCACTACTATGTTCCCCAGGTCTTGTCCTGTGAACATGCAGGTGCTGTGACAGTAAACACATTGTGAGTAATTCAGTAGGTGGGCGGTAGGGCCATAACCAAATTGCTGCAGTAATATGTATGCACATTTGCAAAGCATTCTGAATGGTCTATTAGATGGAAAATTAGATTAGAGAGAGCAATTAAAATGGTAAATCTCTAAGAAACAGTTACATATTGTTGCTTTAAAACTAGAACTGACCACTTGAACAGTATGTATTGGCCACATCTCTTGCTTTTTATTTAGCATAGAGGAATTTAGAAAATATTTCATTAGCATTAAATCTGATAGATTCTTTCCATTAAACAAAGTGAAGCAAGTGTATTGCAACACAGCTAATAGCATTGTAGTGGTGTGAATATTGAAATATATAAGGTACTTCAGCTGAGGTCCTATTGTGCCCAGTATTCATATTTCAAAGAGGTTTGGAAGCTTCTCATTAAAGATAATGAGAGTTGCCAGGTGTCCAACAGCTCATGAAATGAAGGACTGAGTCCAAATTATTTCAGTTATATCTTGTAAATGGATTTCTTTTGTCTTTTATACAGATTTCCATTAATAAATGAGTACTTGTTAACCAGACCTCTGCTACTATGAGCCATTTGGCTGAATAAACTCAAAGATATTTTGAATAATACCTTAAATATGACTATATTTACTATGAATATGCTGTAATTTATATAGGATAAAGATCTTTTTAAGCTTTCTGGTTGAGAATGTGTTTTGTCTCAGCATTAATGGCTCTTAAATATAATTTTATCTGAACATTTTATCTTAATTAGTTGTCCTCTGAGGTGATTACCTTGCTTATATTTTTTTTTCTTTCAACTGGACCATACACTTCCCAGCAGCTTAGTTTGCTGGTATTCGATTTGTGGTGATACAGATCATACACAAGCTGGCTTGTTGTTTTTAATGAACTGGATGTTCTGTATAATAGAATTGCTAGGTTTGTGTTAAACTGCAGCTTTGGGACTCATTATTGTGAGATGTTATCTACTTTGAACTGGCTTATTTTATCACAAAGAAAGAAATTGAATTTGCTGAAGATGGCAAATGCAGCAATGGATGGGTTGGTTGGTGAGTGTTTTGGGGCACCCTGTTGAGCTGATATATATTTTATCTGATCTAATTCACATTCTGCCCAGAAGATGCATACGCCAATACATATGTCGGAGTCCATATAGAAAAGCTTAAAGCAAACAGCAAGCGCAGTATGTTGTTGAATGGTTAAACGATGCTCTTTAGCCACTGCTGTTTGACCACTTCAGCTGTAAATTCATGAGATCCTTTCCTCAGGGCATTTTGTTCCAATTTTCAGTAATGTGCATGTGGAAGCTAATGATGCATTTCTTTCTCACATATTTAGCTTCTGTGTGCAAATATTTCGGCACATACACAGAAGTAGTTAACAGGCGTTGAAATTTAAGTGTGTGCAGCAGGATAAATTGTGTAAAAGCCAAAAAATTATGTTTCCTTTGACAATTGCAGGTTTGGAAGATTAAGCCTCTGTGTGTCATTCCTGGCATTTCTTTTGCTTTGAAAAACATATTGAGCTTTCAGCCTAATGTAATGATGATATATGGGAAAATGAAATTATTTTGTTTGCTGAAATAATTTTAGCTGCTCTGTGCAACAATGTAAAAAAGCACTGCTGCACATTGACAGAAAATAGAGACACATGATGAACTCTTCTGCTTGAACTGTTTAAATCAATGAAAAAGGGGCTCAATTCACACATGATTTAAAGAAAATGCTAAAGGAATGTAAATTGTTATAAACTGGTGTGGCATATGCTTTCAGTAGACTTCTACTTGGCTGCCTGTTACAACAGTGCCAGCTTCTATAAATATGTTGGGCATTAGATATTTTAGCATGTAATAAATATCTTAAATGCGAACAAATTCTGCAGTGATCTAAGTTACTAAGAGAGTTGCTGAAATGTGTTTGCCCCTACTCTTGCAAGCTCTAGAGAGATTAAAGCAGTGTAAAATCTCTAGATTCCACTGAGAGATAATCAGTGTAATTCTCTCTCATCTTAGTAAAGAGTGGTACCCACATAGGTAGGAAAGTTTTCATCAAAGCAGTGGGAAGCTTTCTCCACTGATACAGTGTCCCACCTCCAGCTTGCATGAGCTTACAGAAAGAGCAGTTCAGGTGTGGAGTATATTGCTCTAGTGCTTCCCATAGGCAGTAATTTTATACTGTTAAAAGCAGGAACTTGGAGTCTTCTAGGAAGGCAGAGTAAAGGGAACCTGTGTAGAGAAAGTGCCCAGAGCCACCACCTCCTATGAGCCAAGAACAGAGTCTGTCTTCTTGCTCTGGCTTTGGCCTCTGAGTCACAAGGCAGAAGACCACCCCTAAGAATGTCTTGGAGGTTCTTTCTGCACTGCAGAGGCAGCTGTCTCCAGATTCGTATATGGGTATGAATCCAGCTGAGTGACCTCTTGCAGTGCAGGTGGGTCACTTTGGCACTGCCATGTTCATTCCTGGCTGTCAGAGCTCGTGCATCCCACCCCATCATTCAGCACACCATGCAGAGCGCACCATGCAGAGCACACAGCATTTTGCAGTGATGCCTGCAGTGGGTAGGGGCTGATTTGTTCTCTTGGTCCACTCAACACTGTGCATACACATCTATCCAGAGCACATGTCCTGGCTTCTGGGAGCACTGTTGTAGCAATTTAAATTTTTTGTGTAGAGGTGTTTAAATCACGGCAGTTAAAGTCAGTATTTTATGATAAATGAAGGATTTTTGATAGCTATGGGAACTCAGATGTAAAATATCACAAAAAAGGTTGTTCTTGCATGGCAGCAGAGCCACCCTCCTTCCAAAAGAAAGCCTATAAGCAACAATAAATATTTTTCTTTCAGAGTGGGCTTAGTAACTCATTTTAAATGATTCTTCTAAACTCTCTGTGATCCAGCATCACATGCTGTAGTGGTGGAAAAAATAGCAGCTGTTTGCTCTCTGCATTAATATTTAGAGTGGGTTGTAATGCTGAAGCTGATATTGAACTCTGTGCAGTTAATTTGGTTTTGTTGAAATAACCTTTAAATTATCCTTCCCTTAAACAGACTTTTTTTTTTGCATACTGTAAGTGCTCTTTCTGATTCAAATCCTGTATGCTGGTTTAAATCCTTTCTTACTTCATCTTGGCCACAATTATTTAATGCATAAGATAGTATATACCATATAACATGAATTGTTTCCTCACTTTGTTTTCTTGGCTTAAGCAAGTTCAACTTTTTGGATGACCTTGGTTCTGAAGGCCTTGATTCACATTATATTAGCAGCTTTATGGAGTTGCTTTATAGTTTGCTTCATTGTGGAAAACCAGAACAGTTTTACTGATAGAATTTACTGTTCATTTTTTCCCTATTGTTTTTGTCATATGTTCATGTTTTGGCTTTTGCATCACTGTTACTAGTAATTACTTTGTTTTCATTATTTTTCTTTAATAGAGGATAAATGAGCTCGTGGTATTTTTCTTCAGTAGAGTCTGAGCATATTTAAGATATCTCTTACAATGTGGAGAATACTGTAGGCATGATTAATAGCACCATCATTGTAACATAATTTAGTTAGAAGGACTTATACAACTGATAAAGTGTCATGCACTTCTACTAAACTGCAGTCTAAGTGAACTGTATTTCAGGTTTTTATAGCCTCATTTCTGTCTTCTGTAAAGATATTACTGTAAGATTCATACAACTGTCTTTATAGTCACACTATAAGCAGTGAAAGTTAAATCAGTTCTTGCATGAAACACTGTTTCTGTAAAAAATAAGTAATTATAATTCTGAAAAAGGAATAGATTAGTTCACTAAATACGTTCATTGCAGACAGAAGTTGTGCCGAAATGAAATATTTTCTAGAATAAAAAGGAATTTAGTTTAAAATAAAGAAATCTGTCCTTGAAAGATGAGGGAGAATTTAAGTGTATACAGTAGATAATGCCTACAGAAACTTGCATTATAAATAGGTTATGGACCTCACATATATAAATTAATCAGAAAAAATCAATATATAGGTCAGAGACTAACAAAGGACCTTTTGTTGGTAATTAAAAACAGCTCTGTCTTCTTCTAATTGACCCAGCTCCTTGGGCCAATTGAAATACTGCATTTTAATTTCATCTGTGTGGAGTTTTACATGAAATTATCAGTTCTGATAAAATATTTTCAAAACATAGTCACATAAACCCAAGATTTTTCTTAGCCTTTACTGATTTATTGGGGGGTTTTTTTGGTAGAAAATATTGTTGAGCTGAACTTTCTATTTGAGCTTTGCATTTTGCAGGGATATTCTATACTTAATTTCATCTTTCTTTATTGCTGAACCTCTGTAGCTGTTATGCTCAGGCTGTCAGCCTAGCCTAAGCAGCTTGGGTATCCTCTAGCAGTTGCTGTGCTGACCATACCCCGGCAGGTGAATATACTGGCTTGGGGTCCTGCCATGTACAGTCTCTTCCTCCAGTAAAGGAAGGCAAGCCCTGCTCTTAAGTCCCTTTCCAACTCCTGCCTTCAGGAACTCAAGATGATCCCGGCACTACTTTTCACCATCTCCATCAGCTGGCACTTCTTATTTTCTTATTACCCCGTTATCTGTCACCAGCTTTATCTAACTTATATCCTTTCCCCTTTTATGTTACCAGACTGCTGCTTTGCCCTACCTGGTGGAGAGTCTGCTTGTTAAGAGAAAAATTATGCATCTTTTCAAGTAATTCTAGCCTGAAGACTGCAGAGCACATGTCCCAGTCAGATCAGTGGATCACCTCTTAGAAGTCATGAGTGTATCATCCAATTCTTCACTGAGCTGGTCATCTGCATTATCTTTCCTTTCCTTCTTTGTTCATGGTCTGCTGTATTTGCAGGCAGTAAACATTTCAGATGAAGTTGTTTTGCTCAGCGTGTAGCACGGTGGGGCCTCTGTTTTTGTGACAAAATAGAATAGTAAATAGAGTCTCCACTAAATTATTGATTCTCATTATGGATTCTTATCCTGGCAGTCCGAGCAGGGTGCTTGTCCAGAAATATTTATTGTGCATATTAATTGGGGAAGGATGAACAAAAAAGAAAATGGAAAGATCCATCACTTCAGTACTTCTTTTTATCTTACTTTTATCTGGTTTGGTTCAGCTGGATAAAATGACAGCTCCCTCGCTTCTGTATTCTGACCTCTAAACGTGAGTGCATGCATGTGGCTCTGCACTTCAGCCAGCACAGCTGCAAAGGAAGAAATAGTGATACTTCAGTAGTGATACTTCATCTGTTCTTGCTGCTGTTTGTCCACCTTTGGCAGTTTCCCTGGCTTTATGCCGAGTCCTCATACTCGTATTTCCTGTATTACCAAGGTGGAGAACAGAGTAAGTATCTAGTTGGTAAGTACCCAGCTTTGGCTTAATGCATGGATTCACAGAAGCTAAACTGTGTAGACTCAAATACCCATGTAAGATATTATCTAATCATTTTTGTACAGAAGAAGCTCTGTAAAAGCTGTGGTTCATACTATTTCATCAGCTTTCTACTGAAAAATGGAATAGGCTTAAAATTAAGATCCCCTTACATAATGGAAGTCATAATGAAGGACATGGTTCATAAATTTCAATTGTTAAATTGTCTCAGTGGGAAAGGTGACTTGACATTCCCATATTTTAAGGCTTTAAAATCCACATTCAACAATAATGGTAAAGAATTTAATTATCATATTAAGACTGAATACAAGGGACATTTCAGCTCTTCTCTTTGTGAACCATAAGCCTTTAACTGAAGATTTCTCTTACCTCCCAAGACCCAGATTCTAAAGGTATTTTTACTGGGTGCCTGTCTGTAAAAATTACACCTTATGGATGGATTTAGCAAAACAAACAAACAAACAAAAATAAAACCAAAACCAAAACAAAATGAAAAAACCCTAAGCCATGTGAAAAATATGAAACCTGATTTAATAATTTTTTTAATGTTTGCATTTACACAAAATATTTTCCAGGAGCACATTGCATGTAAGGCCTCATTAAAAGAGGGTCACTTAATGGTCATTAGGAAAAGTAACTGGTAGTGATCTTGTCAGAGCTGGGGCACCTGTGCCTTTCCGCTCCAACATACAGCAACTCTTTGTGGTTCCTCAGAGCACAGTGTATTAAATATGGCAACATCCATAACAAAGCAAACATTGCAGTTGCCTGTTATTCAACACAAAACTGTTGTAGTTTATCTGCGTTGTCTAAGATTCAAAGTCCTACTATGGTAAAAAATCCCTGTATGGCTCTTCCACTTTGGGGGATGGAGTCTGTGGTTTTCTGTAGGTTTGGAAAGCACTGATCACATTGTGGGTCCTATTGTAATATAAATAAATAGTAATGACAATAATAATAATATTGTAATGTTGCAGAAAGTGATATTGTGTTTGTAACCACTGCTGAAACAGAGGTAGTGAATAATGACCATGTTTAGCCAGACTGCTGATGCAGGAATACAGAAACTGGAAAGATATCAGCCAGCCTGATTTAAGACTTGGAGAGAGTACAGAGCTGTGAGATTGATAGCGCAGAAAGAAATCTTTTGGTTGAGGTCCATGGCCTGCATCAGTGCTTTTGGGATTGATAGCACACAGCTATATCAATCTCACAGCAGCAAACATGACGACTATTCTCCATGAAGAATGGGCCATATTGAAAACCCTGACATCCACTAGATTGAGAACTACAAAATGAGTAAGGAAGAGTAGAGATAATACAGTGCTGATTCTTCATGTAGTTTTTTTGCAGCAAAAAAAAGCCTCAGTGGCTATTCCAAGCTCAGCTCCTGGAAGCAAGTCATGCTGGAAATAAGTGTAAAAGTGCACAGAAGGTAGGAGATCTGTAAGGGAGAATGGCTACTTAAATAAAAAATGCAAAAAAATAAGCAACATATTTTATTATAATGTTTACTATTATCCATTTGTGTTTCATTAGATATTTTGGATATTACATCCTAGCCAGTTTCTTGCTGCATCTTCTGGTCAGAAACTGGTGGCAAACCTCTTCTTTGTTGTATCTTGTGTTTCAGCTCTCTTTGTGTTATGAAGCTTGTGAAACTGAAAACCAGGTCTGATTTAAGTAGGCAAGTTTTGCTTCAGGTCTCTGCAATTACCTGCATGAATTGGCTTGCATTTATTATTTAATATTTTTAATGCAGCCATATATTGTCCTTCCGGAATCCTATCCTGTATAACATTATTCCATCAGAAAATATAATTTACCCACTCTAACATTTCAAGGGATGTGGAAATCACTTTTTTTCCTGTGCGGTTGAAGTTGCCTTAGCAAACATTGCTGCTCACAACACTACCAGATGCACTGCTAAGTGAACATAATTACTTCTTGTGTGAAATGATTCAGATAGTAGCAATCCACAGACAGAGCCATTAAAGGACAAAACCCAACCAGTAAAAACTGTTGTTGCATTTCAACATTATAGAAATGCATAAATAGTAGAGGATCACCCCTGAAATGTGGAGGTTATTTGCTCTTGCAGATTGTAGTAGATTGTAAATCCGTTTCAGATGCTCAGCATAAAATTAGGGAAACAAACAAACAATAAAATTTTTTAAAAGGTTGGTTCAGAAGTCTGTGAAAAACTGACTTTTACCTAAATTTATCTTCTGTAGAGTCTGAAGGCAAATGGAAATGTTTATAGTAAGCAAAGTGTAGCAAATTGCTCTTGTTAGAGGAAGGAAATTTGTGATTAAAAATAGTGGAGGAAAATGGAAACCCCAGAGGATGTTTAGGCAAAATTCCACATTTAAACAAAATGTACATTTAATGATATGTGCAATTCCAGTCAGTGGTAAGCTAATGGAAGTGGCATTACCTGGAGTTCTCATGCATGCCTGAAACATCAAAGATGGGGTTATTTTTGTTATAAGCCTGTAAGCTGGATACTAGGCGGCAGTACAGTGTTGACTCCAACATGAGTGTTATTAGAGAGCTGATACTCTTCACATCTCAAACCCCAGCTGTGATATTGCAAGAGTTCTGAATGAATGAAATTAGGACAGGTAATTTACGAAATTAATGCTGATCATGTCTTCAATACAAAATTCTACTTCTTCTTCTTGGATTCCTTCATAGCATTGCCCAACTTTGCGCCATGTGTTTGCACAGTCCTGTAAATTAGAGGTGGTTGAACTGGGTTCTATCAAGAATAGTGACGGGTGTTGAGGTGGATCTGCTGCCTACTGCAGCTTTCCTCACTTATAATTCTAGAGGTCACTGGGCTGCTAATAATAAATGAAGGCAACTTGGTAAAATAGCTGAAAAGGCCAACACAAGAAAAGGTTAAGGGCAAAGTAAGTCACTGTGCTAAATATCATCTGGTAGGGACAAACCCAGGCAGCTGCTGAGGAGGTTAATTGTGGCTGTCAAGCCAGCTAGAGATCTTAGTGTGTAAATAGAAGAGTGGCTCAGAACAAGCTGGTGCTTCATCTAAAGGTCAATTAGGTACACAAAAGACCCTGCTGCTACCACCTTCAAGCGGTTTTATCCCACATCTTGGGATAGATCTTGCCTAGATCTAGAATTCTCTAGATATTCTATCTAGATTCTATATAGATATTCTATCTATATTATAGATAATACTATATATTTAAAAATTATTAA
>WYDI02000041.1:0-13998 GCA_009867235.2 Psittacus erithacus
TCTGGGCACCCTGTGCCAGCGCCTCAGCACCCTCCCAGGGAAGAGCTTCTGCCTAAGAGCTCATCTCAGTCTCCCGTTTGGTAACTGCCAGGGGATTTCATGGAGTCCTGTGGAGACGCTCCAAGGACTTCCTAAAGCCACGAGGACCTTACGAGGACCCCAGTGTCTCTCCAGGAACCCCCATGGGGCTTCAGCCCCTCCAGGGCTGCGGTGTGGGCCCAACCTGGACGTCGATGGCGGTGATGTCCTCGACCACGCGCTTCATGACGGCGCGCACGTTGCGGGGCTCCACGGTGCTGAGCCAGTCGCGCGTCTCCACGCTCTTGCGCAGCATCTGCGCCACGGCCGCTCCCTGCGCCTGCACGTAGTGGTCCAGCAGCCGCTGCGCCGCGGCTCGCGCCTCCGCGCACAGCACCGGCCCCGGCGTCACCGCTCGGGCCCCGTCCTGCGGGGGGACACGGGATGCGTGGGGACGGGCAGGGGCGCCCCGCGCCTCCCCGCTGTCCCCACCATCACCACTGGGGATATAAGGGCCATGGGGATGGCCCCTGTGACTCCATCTGATGTTCTATGGCACAGGGACATCAGGGACCCATGGGATGCAATCCAGGCCACCCCACCGGCAGCATCATCGCTGCCATCCTTGTATCTTCAGGACACCTGGGGGGACTTTGGGACATGCAGAAGCCCCCTGGGGATATCTGGGAGACACTGGCGCAGGTAAGGACCTTTCATGTATGCTGCCACTCCAGGGTCATACCCTGGATGGATGTGGGGGTAGCAGCAGGGCACAGGGAGGGACTTGAGGACAGCCTGAGGTCCACCAGGGATGCTTGTGAGCACACAAAGGTAGAAGGAAGAACCCCATAACCTCCACACACACCATCATCCCCACCACCACCCCCCGGGTGGACACAAGGCCACAGAGGAACTTGGGGGTACTTGAGGGCCTGTAGGGAGATCTGGGAACCCCCGGAGCCATTTGGGGGAAAATCAGGCCTTTTTGGGTCCACTCAGGGATGTTTTCAGGGACACAGATGGAAGGAAGACCCCGTACACCACATGATACCCACTACTGTGTCCTGAACGGATGCTGGGATGTGGCAATGCAGAACCCTTTTGTGACATCCTGGGGACAGTCGGGGTTCCCTTAAGGCCATTTTGGGGCCAACCAGGGCAGTTTTGGGGGCTCACCTGGGGGGGGAACTGCTCGTCGGTCAGAGTCAGGATGTAACTGATGGTGGTGGCCTCGTAGTCCAGACACAGGCGGGCCAGGAGCAGCAGCAGGGCCGGGGGTGCTGCAGGGGCCCCTCGCTCAGCCGGGCCATCAGCAAAGCCACGGGCGGTGCGGCAGAGCCAGCGCATGAAGGCCACCACCAGCCCTTCCCGCACAGCCTCCACGCAGAACTCCCCCTGCAACCAGGAACAGGAGTTACATCCCCAAAATACCCCCACACCGAGGCCCCACAAGGCATGAAGTGCCCCTGTGACACCCCCCATGTGTGTCAAGTGCTCAAGGCCAGGTTGGACACAGGGGCTTGAAGCAAGCTGCTCTAGTGGAAAGTGCCCCTGCCCGTGGCAGGGGTTGGAGCTGGAGGAGCTTTAAGCTCCCTTCAACCCAAACCAGGCTGGGATTGTATGAAACTGCCTTGTGCAGCCTGCAGATTGCCCACAGCCCCGATTCTGCCTCACGCAAGCCCCGCTCTGCCCTGTGCCAACCCCACATTGCTGCAGTGACTCCCTAAAGCTCACCTTGAAGTAGGGCAGGCTGGCGAAGGCGACGTCCTTGGCGGTGAAGAGCTGCACGTAGGCCAGCACGGCCTTGAGCTGCCCGAGCACGGAGGCTGCCAGCGTGGCCAGGAGGTCGGGCAGGCCGGGCCCCTCCTTGCCGGGGGGCCGGGGGGCAGCCAGGGCCTGGCGCACGTCCCCGAGGCAGCCCATGAAGAAGGTCTGCAGCGCCCGCAGGTACCGGTCCACGCGCTCCCGCGCCGCCCGCGCCACCAGCGCGGCGCCCGCCTCGGCGCCGGCGGCGGGGAGCAGCTCCAGCAGCGCGCGGAGCCGCCGGTGGAAGCGGTCGAGCGCCCGCACCAGCAGGGACGTGTCCCCCAGGCCCCGCTCCAGCGCCAGGCGCCGCTCCAGCAGCTCAAAGTAGCGCGCGGTGAGCGCGGCGGCGAAGGCCTCCAGGCGGCCCGGCCCGGCGCCTGCCCGGCCCTCGAAGAGGCTGCGGTAGGAGCCCGCCAGCAGGCACAGGCTGCCCACGAAGGCCGAGCTGCCCCGGTCCACGAAGTCCAGAATGTCAGAGGCAGGCGGCGGCGTGGCCGCGGCGCCGGGGGGGGCGGGCGGTGGCAGCTCGGCCTCCAGCGCCGCCAGCTCGGCCTCCAGGCGGGCACCCGCGTGGCTCAGGAACTCCTCACACAGCTCCTCGGGAGGCTCCTCCAGCTGCAGCAGCATCTCCACGCACTCAGTGAGCTCCCTGGGGTCCAAGGTCTCATCCCTGGGGAGTGGGGAGATGAGGGGTGATGTGGGGTGTGAGGCCCCAGGGTTAGTGGCACAGCAAACAGGGAACAGGCAATGGAAGCCATCAGTAGGCTTCAGAGTAAACAGCAGTTATTCAAGAAACAAAGTGAGGGGAATACTAATGCTCCAGAGGCAGCAGTAGGTGTAGCACTAAAGAACTCACGGCAGGTTTCAGAGCTTACAGTAGCAACAGAAACCCCTCAGAAGGTTCCAGAATTATCCCTTTGCCATGAACATGTGAGAAAACCCCAGGAGTGGTCAGAATGAACCTCTTACTCTACGAATGCTCTGCATGAGGGATCACAGGATCAGAGAGTAGAATCATGGACTAAGTCCAACGCCCTGCAATGAGCAGGGACATCTTCAGTGAGATCACATTGCCCAGAACCACATCCAGCCTGGCCTGGAATGTCCCCAGGGATGGTTCCTCAAGCTGCTCTACTGTTCCCTTCTCTAGGATGTTTCCTGAGAGCTGCTGTCACTAGGCTTCAGATTTAACATTCTCACCCCTGAAAAGCTGTCTCCTGTAACCGTTATCAGTAGCTTTCAGGGTAAACGTACGACCACCACCATACCCCAAGGGGGCTGTCCATGGAATGGCTCTCATTAGTCTCCAGAGTGATGCCCTCCCCCCAGCTGCTCCCTGGCACTGTCACCAGCAGGCTCTGCACTGACCCCCCCCAGGCTGCTCCCCGGTGCTATCACCAGCAGGCTCTGCACTGACCCCGCCCCAGGGTGCTCCTTGGGGCTCTGCACTGACCACCCCCCAGGCTGCTCCCCGGTGCTGTCACCAGCAGGCTCTGCAGTGACCCTGCCCCAGGGTGCTCCTTGGGGCTCTGCAGTGACCCCCCCCAGGCTGCTCCCCGGTGCTGTCAGCAGCAGCTCAGTGGGTGCTCACCGGAGGCGCGCGCGCAGGCGCTGGGCCAGCTCGGCCATGATGGCGCGGCTCTCGTCCTCGATGGCACGGAAGGAGGGCAGGTGCCGGTAGTGGCGGAGCACGGCGCGGGCGCGCGCGTGGCAGCGCAGGGCACGGGCAGGCTCAGCCCCCGGTGCTGCCCAGAGCCGCAGCCGCCCTGGCACCTCCACCAGGGACTGCAGCTTCCGCAGCAGCGCCTGCACCCCTGCGGCCAGAGGAACCGCGCCATAGCCCAGGGCAGGGCCTGGAGCAGGATCGCCCCCACCAAGGTCCACCCACCCTCCAGATCTGCTCCTCAACACCCCCACTGTTATCTGCTCCCTACCCTTGGATCTGACCCCTCCAGGACCCCCCAGTCCTCTCAGATCTGCCCCAATCTCCTCAGATCTGCCCTCCAGGGTCTCCCAACACTCTGTTATCTGCCCCATAACCCCCAGATCTGTGCCCCTTACACCCCCTGGATAGGCTCCTCAGCCCCCAGTCCCCATTATCTGTCCTCCACCTCCCATTATCTGTCCTCCACCTCCCCCCATTTCTGCCCCGTAACCCCCAGATCTTTACCCCAAGGCTCCCCCAACCCCCTTCAAAATCTCCCCTTACCTATACGATTTGCTCCCCAGGGTCCCCTCTGCCCCAAGATCTGCCCCCCATACCCTTATATCTGCCCCCAAGAGCCCAGCCCTGCCCCCAGGGCCTGCCCCACAGGGCCCCCCCCGGCCCGGCTCCCCCCGCCGTACCGGCGAGCTGTGCGCCGCGGCGGTGCCGGTCCTGCAGCGCGGCGCTGACGCGGGCGCTGGAGGTGCTGATGGCGGCCATGTTGGCTGCCAGGTCATCCATCTCCGCTTCCATGTGCCGGAAATCCACCTTCATCTTCCGGATGGTGTCTGGGGAGCAGGAGCCACACGTGGGGTCCCTCGGCTGCCGGGGCCCCGCCGGGTGCCCGCGTCCCCCGCGCTGGGTGCTCACCGGTGGCAGAGATGAACTTGTTGTAGTTCTCATAGAGCAGGGTCTGCATGTCGCTGTCCAGGGCGCGGATCTCCCGGCCCAGCTCAGCCTCGCGCGCCAGCAACTGCGCCAGGGGACACTCGCTGCGTACCTGGGAGGGGGCAACAGGGGCATGAGCGCCCCATCCACGCTGCCCCCAACCCACTGCCCCCATCCACGCTGCCCCCAACCCACTGCTCCCAGCCCCACTGCCCCCAGCCCCACTGCCCTCTCCAGAACCCTGATTTACCCCATGCAGCCTCTGACTGCCCCTCTGGGGCCGTAACTGCCCCTCGGCTCCCCCCAGGACGGGCAGCTGCCCCCTCCGAGCCCTGATGACCACCTAAGGAGTCCTATCAAGACTCCCAGGTCCCCAAATGTCCCCCTGGGTCCCTCCTGGGATGCTCATCTGCCCCCCAGGAGCTCCAACTGCCCCCAGTGAGCGCTGATTGCCCCTGCCCCCCCCCACCGCTCCAGAGGGCCCCGATACAGCCCCCATGGAGACACCCGTGCGATCCACAGGGTCCCGCAGGGCCCCGTCCGGGCCCGACCCCGGTGTCCCCGAGCCCCCGCTGGGGGGTGCCGGTGTGTGGGGTGTGCCCGGGGACGGGGGGCGGTCCCGGCGGGCTCAAAGGTTACCTTCGTGAGGAAAACCTCGGGGTCGAAGTGGGGCCCGTTGATGTCGGCGGGGTCCAGGGCCGCCTCGGCCGCCTCTGCCGCGGAGGGGCCATAGTACCGCTGGAGCGGCCCATGGGGCCGCCGCCACCCGCCGCTACCGCTGCCGGTGCCGGGCTCGGGGCTGCTCCCGGCGCCGCTCCCCGCCGCCCCCAGCTCCGCCATCGCGCCCCCGCCTCCGGCACTTCCGGCTCGGCCCCTGAGCGTCACTTCCGCCGCGACGCCGCCGGAGCGCGCGGGCGCCGTGCCCGCCGTGTCGGTCCCGTCGCGGGGCCGCGGCCGCTTTGTCGCGCCGTGTCCCGGGATGGGGAAGCGGGAGGAGGCGCCGGTCCCGAGGGGTGAGCAGCGGTGGCGGCCCCGGTCCCGCAGGTGGCGGCCCCGCGAGCCCCCGCGGCCCCATCCCCGGGACGCCGAGCGGGTTCCCTCGGGGCGGGGGTGACCCCGCGGGCACGCGCCCGGCCCTTGCTCCCCCTTCACCCTCCGGTTCTTCGTCGGGGGCTGCCCCGGGGCCGCCCTCAGCGGTTGCGGAGGGGGTGCCATGGGGGGGCGCGGGGCCCGGAGCAGGAGCCCCGGCTGAGCCCTGCCCGGTGGCGCCGTTTCGGGGCTGAAATCACCCTCTTGGCGCTGAGCGGCCTTAACCGCCCCAGGGGTGGGTTTGACCCGCCCGAAGCTCCTTGTCCTGCCCTCACATCCGCCCAAGCGAGGGAAGACACCCCAAGGAGTAAGAGCAGCGGAGTCCTGCTGACACAGGGGCTGACACAGGGCTCCCAGCAGGTTGGGATGGGGATCGGTGGGCAGTGCCCAGGCGCAGGCAGCAGGGCACAGTGAAGAGCACACAGAGCAGCCTTTGCTGAGGACAAGGTCCCACAGTCACGTTTTGTGTGGGTTTTGGCCCTCTTCCCTTCCCAGGTGATGCTGATCCAGCCCCAGGCGCCCGCAGCTTCCCCAGGACCTGTGATCCCACCTGGAGGCAGTGACCTGCATCCTGCTCCTTCCAGCTCAGGACTGGGAGCATGCAGATCCAGGCAGCGGCTCCTGGCGGTATTTCACCTTTCCCATTGCTACCAAAGGCTTGTCCATGTGTGCTGCAGCGATCCCAGCTGCACAGTGCACACCTCAGCTCCTGTGCTAACTGTGAGTGCTCGAGGGAAGGACATGTTCCTCTGTGCCTTAACGATTTGGGGGTGCTCCTCTCGGTGGTGCTGCAAAGCCACCCTCAGGTAACAGCTCACTGCTGAGGTCTGGGTCTTGGTTGTTACAGCTTCAATAAAGACACCCCGATGTTCTGTACATTCACCTCGAGCTGGGCTGTGTGGGGAGGATCTGCTCACATTTGTATGCTGCAGAAAAGCACTGTAATGTTAGAGCTGTACTAAGCCTACACCAAGATGAACAGATTAACTGGGCAGATGTCCAGGGCCTGGGGGGCTGGTGGTGACTGAATGAGGAAGCCCCAGTGCTGCCGTGTTGGGTGTTTGATTCCGTGTCCCTGTGTGCTGCTGTTGTGGTTCGCTCACGTGCTCAGTCCTTCCTTCTCTCTGATTTTGTGCTTCCTCAGCAGGTTCACTGCGGTGCAGGGTTCTCCTGCAGCACACACAGAGGTTACCCATCCTCACCCAGCTTTCCCAAGAGCTTCCCAGTGCTGTATTCAGGGATTGAGCACAGTTACACGGGGCTGTAGCTGGTTCCCAAATGAGCCTCACACACAGAGGAACCCCCAATGGAGCACACTGCCTGGCAGTGCTCATGCAGATCCCTCTGCATGGGGAAGTGTTCGATCTGGTCACAAGCTGACACCCAATGGTTGCAATTACCACCCCAGCAGGACATGGGCAGCCTGGGAGAAGCAGGGGAAGCCTGGAGGAATGCCAGGAGCAGGAAGAGGAGGAGAGAGCACAGCGCCCATGGGGTCCTATGGGTGCTGAATCCAGACACACGGCAGCACTGGGGTGGGGACTGGAGATGGCACAACTTCAAGAACCTT
Organism: Psittacus erithacus; assembly: GCA_009867235.2. Taxonomy (NCBI): domain Eukaryota; kingdom Metazoa; phylum Chordata; class Aves; order Psittaciformes; family Psittacidae; genus Psittacus; species Psittacus erithacus. The sequence continues at coordinate 7,077 of WYDI02000041.1, forward strand.
TAACTTCAAAATTCAAGTTTAAAACTCCTGAGGTTAATTTTACATATACATACACATATACATATACAGATCCTTGCTTTGAGTTCTAGAGGAATTCAAAGGATCAGAGATGAAAGCTCCAATCCCTGCACTGCAGTTCCCTGAAGAAGTGCAGTTCCCACTTCCTGGGATAACACTGAGATTGGGCTTTGTGGCAGCAGGTTCCCTAGAGCTACAGCACAGCACCTGAGTGATCTGATCTTGGCACGTGGCCTTGCTAACGTGAGCACAAGGGAGAAACACTTCAGCAAGATTCTAAAGCCAGAGCTTTGTTTACAACAGTTGAAGCAAATGGAAGGAGCTGGGAGTTGCCACATCTCCCCCGAGACGCAGGAGGAAGAACCAAAGCCACTGCTGCTTTCTTTCAACTGGCCTTCCCTGTGCACTTCCCAAAGGTAGAAGCCAAAAGACACCCAGTCCAGCCAGGGCAGTGTCTGTGCACAGCCTGGTACAGGTGAACAAAGGACAACACTGTCTCCTTATGGATCTGGAGCTGCGTGAATCCAAGGACAAGGGAATTCCTAATGGGTGCACGGGGAGGCCAAAGGAAACACACACACACACCCACACCCCCTTGGTGAACATGGGCTTGCTGGAAAAGATAAGAGCTGCAATGTCAGAGCTTCAGGTGGCTGGCGCGGGAAGAGAAGTGAAGCAAATCAGCAGAGACTTTCACAAAGGAAACCCAGAACATGCGAGCAGTGGGTGCAGGAACAGCCAGGATGGGACGCAGCAGCTCTGCTCAGCTGCCTGGGCCAGGAGCACTTACAACAGGCAGCAGAGGTTGGTTTATTTACATCCTTTCTCCCAACAGGCACAACACTCGACAGTTACAGAGCAATTACTTCAGTCATGGGCACAGTGAAATACCTCAGCTATGGAAGAACACGGCTGGGGCCATGGTGTGAGTGAGCAGCCCAGGAGAGGCTGGGAGGGTGATGGGAAGTGCAGTCCCAGCTCCTGCGTTCCCAAAGCCACGTGCAGCACCTCGGGAGGGGAAACGGGCACCAGTGTGGGAGCAATGGCTCCGAGACAGGACAGGACGGATGTGCCACAAGCACTGCAGGCAGGATCCCAGAGCACTGCGAAAGGCAAAGCCTGGGGTACCTTCTCCATGAAAGAAGGAACAAACCCACCCTCTGATCCAATCCTTCCATGACCTCCACCAGTGGCACCGTTCAGGAGTTTCACTTGACCTCAGCCTCTGCACAACATCTTCCCAAAGTGCTCCAGTACCGGAATACCACAACAACTGAACTCAGCTGGACCTTCTGCCATCAGGTTCTCTTTACACTGATTTCATAGTATAAGGGAGCATGTTCCAGCCGTGTAGGAGGGACGGGAAGATACCGTATGTGTGCAAATGGAGGTGGCTTACGGGCTCTGGCCCTCCTTTCTTGCAGGGTTCATCCCTGTTGCCCAGAAGGGGGATAAAGGTGACACAGCTAGCATTCAAATGAAGTTTTACTCCTCTGCAACAATTGGGAGTATCAGGGTGCAGATCTGCTAATTTCATTTCAAAGCAGAGCACACTGCATTTCACCCAGTGACCCCACTGCTTTCAGTAGGCCATGAGGAAGCTGAGAGCAGGTATCAGCTGAGTGGCCGCGCTGGAATGTCAGTCACATGTTCATGCTTCCAGACCTCCTCAGTCAGCATCCTGAACTCTAGAGCTTCCAAAGCTCAGCTGGTTTATGGCTATCAGTGAGTCTCTGGAGCCACATCCCAGAAGCCTAGTACCGAGTGTCAAAAAGGGAGGTTAACACAAAAGCAGCCTTTAAAAATAGGCTGTGAGACGTGGCCAGCGAGGCAAGAGAGGAAGGTGTCAGCATTTAACAACATCAGATGCGTTACACGTGAGAATCTGTTTAGAATCAGTTAATTTTATAGCGATATCTGAGACCAGCAGAACAAGGACGAGAAGCCGCTGGACAGAGGTTATTTGGAAGGTCTGTCTGGAACACCTTAAGAACTCCACCACGGGGCAGACCGAGATGAACAGTTCTGGCAGTCACTGTGTTTTCTGTCCTGTGAGACCCACAGAGCAGCTCAAGTCCCTGCTCTGGCCACCAGGTAGTAGAGGATGACGAACACCAGGATGAGCCCGGCTGAGACGGAGCAGAGCAGCCGCCGGTTCTCCCTGCCGGAGCGCGCCATGCTGGAGAAGCGCTTCACGCTGCCCGTCAGCAGCCCCGTCACACTCAGCAGGTCCGAGTCCTGGGGACAGAGGACAGGCAGGCGGAGGGTACAAGCACACGAGCAACAGACCAGAGGTAACAGCAACTCTGCATGTGAGGCCTTCCCTCAGAAGGCTTCCTTAGGTGAAGCTGGGCCATCACACACACCCGGACGTGCTCCCAAGCACAGGTGGTGTGATCTCCTGCCATCGTTCTATTCTCCCCTCAGCATGGGGTGACATTCACATGCAGCTCTGCCAGAGGGGGGCAAACAGCTCTCTAATGCAGTTCAGGCAGTTTCATTTTGACTTTTGGTCTGGTTTTCCTTATCCACAAACTACTCGGAGCTTCTGCTCATGTTGCTCCTGAAATGCTTCAAAACCTTCTCTGTAACAGCACAGTTTCATGCTGATCAAAGACTTCTCCTTTAAGGTCTTTTGCCATGACACCTTTTACTCTGATTCTCTGTTCTCCTGGTTATAAGGCTGAGAAAACATCCATTTCAGACACCCCAACACTCAGCATACGCTGCTATTACACTTCCAAGCTGAGCTTTGACTCAGCTCGTTTCAACACTAGAGTTATCTGCTCTCTTGCTTCCACACACCAGCTCTCCATGTCCAGCTCAGGCAGAAAAGGTGCTCCAAGCACCACTGTTATGGTGCTGATCAACTGGAACCTCTGCCTGGATTCCCTTCCTTCATGAACTGCCTTTCTCCTAAAAAGCCCCAGGAGATGACCCCTCTGCTCCAGGGATGTGCTAGCCTGGCCTGGCCCCAGTGCACTGGATCTTCCATCAGCAACCAAAGCTTAAGAGGCAGATGACTCTGGAAAGTGATTTTGTTTCACTGGTGGTGTGTGTCAGAAAGGAAACAGAACAGGCCCTGACCAACACCAAAAATCACAGGGGCAGCTGAGGAACAGGCCCATCTGCAGGCAGTAGCCGCAGGAGGCAGCTCGTTAACCCTGGGAAGGAGGTGATCTCCACCTGTATTTCCACATCAGTCTATCCAGATGCTGGATACCAACCCCGTCACTTCCTGGACAAAGCGACACTGCCAGCAGTGAAGTACCTGATGGTTGGGTACCAAGAAATCCACTGGGACCCGGTTCAGTTACATTCCTGGTTTGCCAAACCGAGTGCTGGGATCTGACTTTGCCTGTTAACCCGGAGCTGCTGTTCACCGAGAGCCAGCGCACAAAGGCTACTTTCTGCACATCACCGGTTCCTTACCATGCCATCCAGGTAACGGTTCTGCTCCTCCGCATCTTTGTCGATGTCCAGCGCCAGCTACACAGGGATGAAACAGGGATTAACAACCTTCAGTGCAGAGAGAACCTGACACAGGTGGTGCTGGTTAAACTGAAATGTACATTAGAAAAGCAAGCCCCAGCTCCTCCTCACAGGGCTTGTTCCATCAAGGAGACAAGATTCTTACTTCGGGTTTGGGTGTTGAGCTTTTTCAGCTCTGCAGCTCTGAGAATAAAGCTGGGCTGTCCCAAACTGTCACACTGGGCAGGAGCATTTAAAGATGGGGACACAACAGTAGGGACTGAGTCTTCCCTTCTACAAGGTGAGTCATTGACTTCTATTAAGCTCTAAATCGAAGTACTTGATGTTAGCAGGAGCAAAGTGGCTCTAAGAACACCGCTTACATGGTGTCTTTTTCAGAATTACTTTATCTGCCTGTTTATTGTGACCTTTTCCCTGAGGAGCTGTGCTTAGCACTACCTCCTGCGCAGCTCTGATGTGTCTGTGTGCCTAAACCTCCTTCCCTGCGTGCTGCCACAACCACACCATTCCCTTTGGATGCCGTTGCTAAACCTCAGAAGGGAAGTGGCATTTCACAGATATCCCTGGCGTTTCACAAGGGGAAGTTAACCAACAGCTCAGGGCCACGATACACAGGGAGCTTCTGTGGTGGCCCCGGGCTGGCACCCTCAGGAACAACGGGATAAGGGATGCTCCGTCCTCCCTCCACCGCGGCGCACCGGCCACTCACCGACTTGAGCCGGGTGACCTTGCTGGCCAGGCTGTCCGCCATGCGCTTGTTCTCCACGTCCAGCACATCCTCGGTAGCAGCACTCGGACCTGGGGCGGGGAGGAGGAGGCTGAGCCCTACCCGTGTCTGCTCACTCGACGTGGCGGGCGCGGCCGAACGGACTCGCTGCCCTCCCCGAGGCCTCCGCTGGCCACGGTGCCAGACCCGCGGGGTACGCGCCACGGGACGATCCCGAGCTCCTTTTGCCCAAACTACAGCGAACTTCCCCCGAACAGCCGCGCTCAGAACCCCAGCACCCTCCCCCGAGCCGCCCGGCTCCAGCAGCGCCGGGGCCGTCGTGCCCAGCGCGGGGCTGCGTGAAGCCGCTCACAGCGGGGCTCTTCGCCCCCTCGGCCCTTCTGGGGCTCCCATGGCCCGGGCCCCCCGGAGGCTCCCGGCAACCGGGCCCGGCCTGAAGCGGCTCCCGAATGACGGCGGGGCCGACCCCGACCCCTTCCCTTCCCGCACCATGCCCAGCGACGGGACCCCCGCACACCGACAGCACCGCAGACCCTCACCTCGGCCCCACTCCGCCATGGCGGCCGCTGGTCCCGCCCCGCGGGGCGGAGCCGCGCCGGCCCCACAAAATGTCCGCCCCCTCCGCCCGCGCTCCGCGGCTCCGTGCGCTGCGGTGGGGAGCGGCGCGGGCCGGGGGCTCTGCGGCGGCCGCGCTGGGCCGGACCCCGGGCGGGGAGCGCGGCCGGGGGAGGGCCGCGGCCAGGAAGTGAGGCAGGAAGCCGGGGCGGGAGGAAGGTAACGGCGCTTCCCTCCGCCCCTGCCCGCCGCAGCCCCTCTCCCGGCCGGGCCGTGCCCGCGGCGCCCGCAGAGCCGCAGCCCCGGGGGTCGGCCCTGGCTCCGAGGGACCCCGAGCCGCAGGTACCGGCAGCGCCCGGCCCGGCCGCTGGGGAGGAGACGGGGCCTGAGGGGCCGGGGAAGGTGCGGAACGAGGCGGGGGGCGGTAGCGGTGAGGAGGCAGCGGGAAGGCGGAACGTGGCCGCTCCCGCCTTGAGCCCGGAGCCGGGGACAGCCGCCGGGCCCGGCCGCTCCGCGGGCTGCGGTTCGGTGCTGTGCCGCCGGCCCCGCTGGGCGACCCCCGCTTCCCGCAGCTCTGCGCTTCCGCAGTGCGGGGCCTGCCCTCGGTCCCCGGGCCGCTGCGTGGGGCAGGAGGGGTGGCCCCTGTGAGCGCCCCGAAGCCCGGCGCAGCGCGGGGGCTGTCGTTCCGGGCTTGCCGTGCTGCAGAGCGCGGTGCGCGGCTGCACGGGGTCTGACCGGGGATCCGCGCTCGCTGATGTACTCAGAGCCGCTTTATTTCCCCGCGCCGGGGGCCGCTTCCCCGCGCTGTGGCCTCGTAGGGCTCTGTGAGCTGCTGAGCTCGTGCTGTGCCTAAAATAATCCCATGGGCTTTATGCGCATCTGCTCATTGACATGGGCATCGCGGGGCGCCGTGGCCGTGCTGGTACAAAGAGGAGCTGCCAAGGCCGGCCCCATCCGTGTGTTCTGACAGCGTGTGCCTGATGCACCCAGCCTGTCCCTGCACTGTCTGTGCCAGGCAGCAAAACCCCAGGGATCGACCGCCACAAACCCCGAACCGTGGCTTTCCCTTCACCACCCTACAAGGTGGCTCTGCCTGGGGCGGGGGGATGCTCTGCCCGGCTTTCCTCCCCACGGGAATGCTTCTGGCTGTGGCATTGTGGTCTTGCTCCTGTGCAGTGGCAGGAATCAGGCCAGCCAGAGGAGGAGGGGGCAGAGAGCTATTTCAAGGAGCTGCTGTTATCTGCTCTGTGTTAATCCCGGGCTGGGAGGGGGGAAGGCTTTCCCCGGGTGCTTTACTGGCCAGGCATGCATTAAACGTTGAAAGGCAAAGCGAGAAAGAGGAGGATTAGAGGGTGAGGGAGGATGCTGGCTGCTGGTGGCACTGGGTTATCCATCTGCTCTCCCTTTATGGATACAGCAGCGTGAGCAATCTCACCTGCGGCTTCCCTCTGGTTTACCCTTTTCCTCCTTCCTTTCCTCACCCTTCTCCCTCTCGGCTCTCGTGTATCCAGGTCCTTCCGCATCACTGCTGCCTGGAGCCGGGGAGCTCCCGGTTCACCTCCTGCTGAGCTGAGCTGGGGAGATAATGGAGCTCAGGGCGGTGGTGGCAACGCTGGAGAGCGGGGAGCAGGACACTGTGCTCAAAGTGCTTCAGATCTACAACCGGGAGGTGAGTGGGGTCCCAGCCGCTCCTGCAGTGGGACTTCTGTGCCACCGCCTGTCCCTGTCTGCTCAGAGCACATCTGCCTGTGTGTTACTGCCAGGAGTGTGGACGGGCTGCTTCGGTTTTACCTGCAGATGGGCTATTGCCTGATGTTTTGCTGGGAAGCAGCTGAGCAGCCTCTCATTACCTTGGTTCCTTTGTACGTTGCGAGTAAAGCATGGGGAAGGGATTATTTTTGTAATTATTATTATTGAGATCCTGAGTGGAACCTGGAGGGGAATCAGGTGCAGACCAAGCAGGAGAAGCCTTTATGTTAAGGCAAGGTTTGGAGGTGAGGTCTGGGGCCTGGGGAGGAGCTGCAGGTGAAATGGTTGTGATTTGCAAGTAAAAGATCACAGGAGGGCAGGGATGGAGCTGCTGGAGCCGGGTGCAGGTGCTTGCTCTGAACTGGGGGTGAGAAGTCAGTA
>WYDI02000043.1:0-16316 GCA_009867235.2 Psittacus erithacus
GGCTGAAAGTCAAAAACACAGCACTGCATCAGCTACTAAGAAGGAGAAAAATGACTGCTACTGCTGAACCCAGGACAAGTGCCCACTAGATTGGTATGCAAACAGTAAACACAGCTTTCCTCTGAAGTCAAGGCTGCCGCTTCATGGTGGCTGTCTGTGAACTGTCATTTCATAGCAGGATGCCAGGGACATAACCATCAAGCACATGCCATGCAGTAAACTAGAAGTACATACGCAGGGATTTGGAGCATAGCATCATTAAATAAATTCAGCTTAACACTGATAGTCTACTTGGAGGGGGAGGAGGGGAGGGAAGTAGAAAGAAAAAAAGGAAATTTTTGAAGAAGTCCTGAGGAAAATATTTGCCAAACAGCCTTCATGTGAATCGATTATAACAGTAGTATGATAAAGCAAATTGCTTTTTCTCATTCTACTACAGACCTGATGTACAGTAACAAGTTAATTAGCTTTCTCATGAGAAAATGGCGAAAACATTAAGCTTTGAAAAATTCAGAATTGTGTTAAGTGTTTTGCACTCATAAGTCAGCACATTCACGTACTTTTCTGGTACACAGCAGTTTCTTTCAATAGCATCTGTGTGCCCAGACTTATGCAAAAGAAAACACCTTTCTTTATAGCACAATGGAATGCCAGTGATTAATTCACAACATACCCAAAAACTCTATTGGAAAAAAGCATCTGTAAGTATTTTTGTATTACATATGCACAACAGTGCAACAGAAGTAAAAAAAAAAAAAAAAAAAAAAAAAATAAAAGGGCTTAATTTGTTAAGTGCACTACTCTAGCTGTATTTATCGAATTAAAAATTCAAAATTCTTAGCAAAAGTGTGTTATGTTTTACTGTTTCAGGCTGATTAATCAATATTTCAGAGTACTATCACAATGTTTCAAAACAATATTACAATGTTTCAGTGTAATTTTACAACACAAACATCTTGAACATATGTGAATATTAAACAGGAAATACATATTCATTTCTACATTATTAGTTTCCTTTCCTTCACATGCTTTTCTCCACATTTTGGAATAATATCCGATCAATGTTCAAGTTTTTCCTACACAGAAGATATTCATTTATGAGATCACAAGTCTTCCCATGGCAACCAACCTTCATGTGGGAGATTCACAATGTGTGAGCTTAATGACAGGTGAACACACAGAGAAAATGTTAATGGTGTTGAGACAGAGAGGATGATATAGATTTGTATAGTTCTCTAAGTGAAAATTACTGTGAAATTCTGTTAAATAGCAGCTTTGGTAAACAGAAATAAAAGATACTTCTCTCATGTTCATTATTCATATAAGAAAAAACAAAGCATCTCCTAGCTTATATAAAGAATGAAAAGTAATCTGACATCTCATACACTTTTGTGTGGTGTCAGCATTAACAATCAGGCCCCTGTAAAACCACTTTGACACCAGTGGACACCACAGGAGCATTTGAGGTGAAGCCACGTCCAGCTGCACAGCACCCTGGACAGCACATGACCCCCCCTGCCTCGCACAGGGCACACCAAACCAGGGAACACTGAGGTATTCCAGATACTTCTGAAATCCACACTTCTCATCTGGTCACTTTCGTTTATTCAGAGCCTGCCGGGGCGTGCAAACACTAGAAGCCAAGCGCAAACCCTGGGCAGCACTGAGGACACTTCCAGTGCAAAGAAGCTCCTCTAGGAAGACAAGTTATGCTACAAACTAAAATAAACATGGAGAAAAGCTTCTAAACCAGTACCTCTGATGAGACAGACATGTAAAATCTATCAATGCTAGAAGAGCCAATCCACAGAAAATAATATATTGAGAAGGAAAGGAGAAAAAAAAAAACAAACCAAAAATGTATTTTTTTTTCTTTTTGTATAATGTTGATATTAATAGTAAATAAATAAAAAGGTAGGAATGAAACTGTTTAATATCTAAAGAAATTCATTTCCCCTTAACACTCCCATCATGGTACAGGACTGCAGTTCCACACAGCAGTAAACCTCTCTGAAGAAGAAAAACCAAACCAAATCAAACCAAAGAATTATAATAAAATAATTAAAAATAGCACCTCGAAGTCTTCTTACTGTTCAGTGAAGTGCTGTAACTGCTCTTCACCACAAGTCCTCCTCAGGGGCAGTGGCACTGTTTCACTGTGGGCAGCCAGGGCCACACAGAATGGCAGCAGCCAGCTGCCCCCTCAGCACTGAGCGCTGCTCTAGCCACAGTCCCAGCAGCACCACTGGACACCCCCTTTCCTGGCCCTGTCCTCTGTCCTGCAGCTCTCAGGCACCCAGGTGTGTTCCATGCTGCCCATTTTGACCCATGCCCTCATGCCTAACTAAACCTAACTCTAAGCCTGGAGCATGGAGGCTAACACACAGGGCAGACCCTCACCTCCGCCCAGTGTCAACCATTGTGTCTGGGATGGAGCATTCTCTGGAATTCCAGAAAACAGGTGTTACATACACAAATAAGGCGAAACTAAAATCAGCTCAGAAGGTAAATGACTGTTGCCAACTCCTTTGCCTTTGAGCAGCAGCAGAAGTACACGCCCAGCATGGGTCAGTGTATCAGAGGAGGAGGGGGGCAGCACCTCAGCAAACTAGCCCATCACAAAACACTACCAACAAGCAGTTAACAGCAGGTTTTAGGTGATACATGTTGTCAAGGACTTCAAATCAGGAGATGGAGGAAGAAAAGGAAGCTGTCTAAAAACAACACATGCATTTAAAAAATGAGCAAAATGTTTGAGGGGTTTCTTCAGGTTTTGTATCAGTGAAGAGCGTATTTACCTGTAGAAGCACGTAGCTGTTTAAGAGAAATACCAGAAACCTGGGATAAGCACCACAAAACAGGAAAACTCCTTCAAGAGCTAAATGTTGAACTGAATGATTATACTTTCAACGATTCGTAATGGACTGAAAACCAAACAAGCCCAGAAACAAACAGCCCTAGTCTCAGTTGAGTCGCTAACAGCACCCTACTACAAGACTAGGTCCTATATACTGAACTGCCTTATGAGAAGCTCAGAGAAGTTCAGCTCAGTTTATAGCACCTTGGTTTAATATAGATTAAGTGTTCAAAAGCCTGGGTTGACATAACCTTATCTTCAAGCTGAACAGTATCAACTGTTAAGGAAAGTGAAAGTTGTGCCACAAATCTGTTGCCAAATATTCATGTAAGTTTCTCAAGAATACAAACACAATTTATATTCTAGTAGCATAAGCCAAAGGCATTCAGTAATACACAAATGTGAAAAAAGTCCTTATAATCATTCCCTTTAAATAAGCAATTGAATTCCAAAATGAAACTGCTGTTTTCTTTCAGCATTTTCCATGCAGCCATAGGCACAGCTACAAATGCATTTCATTAAACAGAAGGTGAAGAGCATATGAGGCAGATGAAGAGTTTACAATTTAAAAAAATTTTGCTCATCTCATGCCCGTAGAAGGTGAAAATAAAATACAGGAAGAAAGAAGCAGTTCAGCATCCTCACCAGCAACATGGGGAAATCGCATGTTTCTTCTGGAAGAAGTATTTTAGCACAGTAGGATGTTCTTATGTTGTGACAAGATAATGTGTGTGTAAAGCACTCCTATAATTCAGCTGTCACAGAGATGAGCCTACTCAAGTGCATGTGTGTCAATGGAGAATTAGCTTTGATCTGTAAAATACATCAGATGGTTTCCATTCCTTACGCTGAATCAACTCAGTTTGATAAGAAATTAATCTGACCATCTTTCTTATTGCCATTTGCAGAGTGCCTAATCTCTGAAAATTTTTATGCTTTTTAGCACTTCCCCTTTAGAGCATCCTAGGCATTTCAGGATCATCACGGTAACACACCACCCAGCAAATTTTCCTGGGAAGTAAAAAGAAATAAAGGAGTATTTAACCCTGAATAGACCCTAAACTTCGGAACTCAGAAATAGATATTCTCTATTTTTGTAATTTCAGCATTAGTGATCCAGATGTGAAAACAGAATTATTTTTACAACTATGTCTCCCAACACTATAAAGACTGACTTAAACCTGCAATAGTTTAAGCAGTTTAATACACAGCTGCTACTAAGTTTTTTTCACTATAATCATTCTTCCAAATAGAATTTAACTTCAGCCTGGACTCTTCAGCACATGCTTCTTTGTACAAACAGAGAGCAAAAGTGACACTGATTTTCAGAATTTAGATCACAAAGAAAGGAAAGTAGCATGTGCACACTGTAAAGCTAGAGTGAAAATTTTCATCTATTTTGAGGAGTCAATATGCTTTGAGGCTGATGCTTGCTTAGGGGAACTAGGATCTGGAAGCTGTCTCTTTGCTCATTTACCCCTTGCACAGTCACTGGGATGCACAAAATACTTCTAAGAAATTCCAGTGTTCCTTCTGGACACTGAGCACGCTTCAGTCTTAAGTTCAGCTGGTTCTGCAATTCATCTGTAACTTTTCATCTGGTATGAGGGGAAAAAAGGCTAAACATTAGATAAGAAGAAAAAAAATCAGCTTAAACAAGGCCTTCATCTCAAGTACCACTCTCTGCCCTGTATGTCATAGTGCTCCAAAGTCTTACATCTAGGCACAGATAAGTTCTTAATTAAGAATCTATTGACAGAGATTTCCTACAGTCATTTAATGCAGGACAAAAAAGAGGACCTAGCATGACAAATGAAAATCACACCCATACTTGTTCTTAAGCACCTTATATGTTTGGCTCTTCCCATCTCTGACCATTTTACTGTTTCTAAAGACTACTTTCACAGAGTGAAAACATCTATTTTGGGGAATCTAAAAGTTTCTGCTGCCCAGTACTCCACTTCTATAAATAAGCATGCCTATAAGCTAACATAATAGATATGATAATTCTTGTGATGGAAAATAAAAGAGAGTATCTGCTTGCAGATGGGCTATTTCAGCATCCACTGAAACTCAGGTGATAGGGCTGAAACAGATGAAGTGGTGGCAGTATTCTTTAAGCCTTGCAACTGATGGAGTAGGAGTGTAGAGGAGAATGGGAGCTGTGGTGAACCAACCAGAAACAAGTCATTTGGGTAGGAGACAGGGAAGAGAACAACTGAGTCTCTTCTTCATCTCTCTGTGGCCTTTTATCTATGTGTGCCTATTAGTTGTACTAAACAATAGGTATATCTCTGAACAATATCTATATCTTTGAACATTGAAATAAATCTAATTCCCATACTCGCACAATCTTCCAAAAGCTATTCTTTGATGTAAAGAAAACACACATTAATTAGTTACACACATCAGCTACTTACAGTTGTCGTTTCAGACAGACCAGGTAAAGCAGAGTGATATTTCAAAATCCAGCCTGTCAGATTTTTTGCAAAGCCACAGGAATCAACAGCTTGTCACCCACCCTTCACCCACAGAATCAACTCTTCTCTGGTGTTCCCAAGGGAGCTCACCTCTATTTTCCCAGGGATACCAGCTTCTGCTAACTGCTTATGTGCTTTCCTCAAGCACCTGCGTACTTTATTCCTCACTTTGCAGTAGGAACACTCTCCCTTCCCGCAGAAAACAAACTACCACCTCCTGGGCCTCTTTCAAAGTACCCCTTCACCACTAAGTCCCACTTTGAAGCCAGTAGTGCCATCTCGCAATGACCACTGCCTTCTCAAATTATTCTTCTGAGATCTTGAACTTCAGGCACATACTGTGATTTTACTACAACAGTAGATGGAATTTGATCTTGAATCTGGATCAAGCGGACTGCAAAAGATCTAGTAGTAACAGGTGTACGCAGAATTAAAGTTGAGTAGGATGAGATTTCTTGTGAGGAGAAAGTACTTTCCTGAACACAAAAAAAAGAAAAAAAATAAAAAAAAAAAAAAAGAGAGATGGACAAAAATGTGTGTATGCGATTTTGAGTCCATTAAAAATGTAGCATTTATATCACAAAATTTATTATATACAAGCTGTAGGTTTGTTTCTGGCTTGAAAACTAAAAATTTCCAAAGCCAGAATCTGAGTAGGCAGAAAAACTTAATAGATCTGTCCTCACAATACATTCAGAAAGAAACCTGCACACCTTGTTGTCTAAAGAGTTTAATGGCTTTCAGATACACAATGCTGTCCAATAATCAAACAGAATTAAAGTGCAATTAATTACACAGTTTGAAATTAATATATTAGCTACTTGATGGTACCATTTTTCTCCCTCATAGACTTCAAGCTGGATAATCAAAATAGAAATTGCAACCACAGCACAGCACAACTTTTTATAGGCACAGATAACAGACAGTGGCCATTAACTTCCTTTAATAATTTACACACCAAGAACTCAACAAAGGGTTACCACAAGTATCAAAATAATATATTATTGTGAAGGTGAAAACAGGCGCTCCCTACTCCCTGATGGAAAGATAACTCCAGTAGTTGAAGAAGTAATTCCTCATAGGGCAAGTAAACCTGAGCTAGCTACCAAATTATAGAAAACATCAAATAATCAGTGTTAACTTGATGAAGGTTTGAAATGACCAGACACAAAAGAGCCAGGCATTTTTTTGCTCCAGAATGCAAAGACTGTTAATTCATTTTTGTTGTTTTAAGTAAAATAACACACACACATGCACGGTCATTTTACAGTCAGTAGTGACTAAAGAATTGTGTTGAAATTTCCGAATGTGTCACAACATCTGAAGTGCAGAGAAATGATACAGTGTCTCCCTCCAGCTTCCTTCAAGTAACACATACAGACTACCCAGAAAAGCTTTGCAATAGAAGTTAAAGGAATAAACTTCCGGCCACCATTTGAGAGCCTTTCAATAGGCTGCCACCTCTTCTGTGCAACTAGGAAGCAACATTCTGTTACTCATCAATTGATTTATTTATAGATGTCATAAACCAGGATTCAATGGGTTTAGAGTTTGATGGAGATACATACCACAAATCTTTTACAAGCAGAAATGTGGTCCATAAATCTGCTTTTCTTCTACAGCTGTTCTAAAAATAACACAGAAACACCATTTCAACACAACTTTTTGAGCTTGCCACTTGTCTTCGCCTGCGAAACAAAGTTTTGCAGACAGTAAACGCACCAGAAATACTAATTCACTGTTTAGAAAAAGGGTATCCAATAAGCAAAATGTGAATCAATTACATCAGTGTGTATTTCCAAAATTCACATAGACAACAGTATCACATGTAAATGAATGACAACACGACCATCCCTCCCCAAATACCTGGAATGATACCTGGAAATGCACAAAAAAATCTTCCATAATCTTCTAGGCAAACTATTGAGGCAGTCTGAACCCATTCTTCATAAAGCACAATTAATTGCAAATTCTATGGTACTCATAAGCAATATTAACCAGTAAAATAAAACTGCTATGAAAGGAACTTCATTGTCCACTGTTATAATAGACATACCTACAGTGACCTTAATAATCATAACCTGACCTTAAGTCATCGCATCATTATAGATTTTAGCTCTAAAAGCTAAAGGTTTCCTTTTGAGAATTATCTTAATGAAATTAGTTACATATTCTTTTTATCCACTATATACAAACACTGCATCATATGCATAGCCTATACTCATGACTTCAGTTATATCAGTTATGACTCATTAAACCAGTTCTTAGATTAAAAAAAACAAGCAACAAATCAATCAACAAAGTCAAGCTGATGGAAAACACAAGGTGGAGACCCAAGGACTGCCATTCTTCCCACTAAGTCTTTGCTTGGCAGAAGTGCACGCCATCCTGTTGGAGCTACTGCTTGGAATTCATTATACAAGCAACATAAATTGCAACCAATTTAGATTTAAGATTTACAGATTTAAGGCAGGGGCCCACCTTGGTAAGATCTGCCATTTCTGTGCATGCTTCTCTGCAGCAAATGCAGCTGACTTGCCTCTCCCCTTCAGCATGAAAATAGAGGACTGACTCAGTGGGGTTGCTGTCTGAATAAAAGCAATGCTCCTTGCTTCATTACAAAGGGATTTCCTAAATGACCTTTGTGGTAACCTTGGTTTGAAGGCTGACCTATGGAAAGCAAAATGTTGTAGAGCAGTTGAAGGCCCTCTGATAACTCAAGACAAAATACTCTCCATATCGACACAATGAGCTCCTGACACAGCACTTTAGCTCTTCCCTAGCAGCTTTATCTAAAATTCAGTCATAAATTCAACACTGTTAGCATTTTTTTACGCTTCAACTGCGTATTAGCTATTGAGTTAAAAGCAGAAACAACAAAGCATTTTCAATTTCACTTGAAAGCAAAAATTATAACTAGAGTGAAATGTATGTGTATGATCTGTATGTATGTATGCACCTAGAAGCAAACACATCTTTATAAAGGATTATTAAAAGATCCTCTCAATATTACCATAGAATCATGGAAAGGTTTGGGTTGGAAGAAACCTTAAAGCTCATCCAGTTCCAGCCCCCTGCCATGGGCAGGGACACCTTCCACTAGGCCAGGTTGCTCCAAGCCCCATCCAGCCTGGCCTTGAACACTTCCAGGGGTAAGCATATAAGTTCTAAAGTTCTAGATCTGAGAACTAAACTTTGCGTGCAGAATGATGTGTTGTTGTAAAGCCCTAGTGAATCAACTGACACATCAATATAATAGTTTGAATTTACCACAATTATTCCCTCTAAGGTTTAAAATCAGACTGAAAGAAAAAAAAGATTCCGTTCAGCCATATGCAAACAAGACAGACCTGAAGTGATAAATACAGATTCCAAAATATCAGTAGAATAGTGTTCTAGTAATTTATAGCTGAAGCACTAAGAAAGAATGACTTTGAAGCAAAACAGAGGTATGAACAGTCAGTGTCCCTCTTATCACCTTAAGATCTACTGAAGTCAGCCACAGCATGTCCTTAGATTTCAGCTGGCATGAATAGGCTCTTCACAACTTCATGACTTTGTTCCCAGATGGTGACTTTTTGTTAATTTTTAATAAAACAGTAAGATACAATAAAATGAATCACAGTGACAGTGAGATGCAAGAAATAAGTAGCTCCCCAGTTCAAATGTATGGTGAAAGCAATGAAATATAAATTTACAACGAATTCTATTACCGAACTTCTGTTGTCATCAGCAACAGGCTTTAATAGTTGGAAATATTTCTTTTATTCATTGTCTTATTTTAAATTGTACTTACCTTCCCCAGAGTACCTGGACTTCTGAAGGTTCATATTTTATCAATGTCTTTATTGTGAGTCAGTGAATAGCAAGATTCCCAGCTGGACTCTGGCTTCTGCTTTTCAGCTGGATTTGATCTGACTCTCATGAGCTCAGTCTTACGTCATTCAGAAAAATTATTCAAATAACTCTAGCCTTGAAGTTGTTCACTGAAAAGTTGGTTTTTTCCCCCTCTTTACACTGAGAACAAGCTGTGTTCTTATTAGCACAGTGTTCAGTCAGCTTCCCACCCCCTTTTTTAGATTCTGGGGCAAGGTCATTTTTACATTATCTGCTACAGACTTTAAACACATCAGACAGATGTTACTTCTATTTTAAAAACATAGCTATGGAAAGTGTTTTGAGTCATAACAAAAGAAATCTTAGGGTTCTGGAATAGTTTTAAAGTAACTCAAACTAGGAAGGCATTCCACATGATGTTGCAAAGAAACAGTTAACGATCGGTCATGTTGAAAGTAGAGAGCACTAGAGAGACCAGTAACCCTGAAAATTCTGCAAAAGCATATTAAAATCTTGGGAATAAAAGAAATACGATGACTCCTATATTAGCAGTGTCATTAATAACACTCTAAAATGCCTGTCCAAACAACTACTTCAGAAGCAGGACTTGCACTTCTTATTTTCAAGAAAAATTCTACCACAGGTTTGTGGTAAAACCTGTCTCAGGACAGCAAAATTATTCTATTGCTCAACAAGGAGAGCCTTATGCTCACTTGCAAGATTGCTAATGAACATTATGCATTGACAGCTTATTTGAACTATCCTAGGGAATTCTGGGAAGCTAATCACATATTCTATCCATCTTATACTTATTTAACTAACTACTTTGTAAGGAATGGAGTTCACTTTTTAATCTTCTGACACAGGCAGCCTATGTCAGCGGCACCCTGGTGAAACCATCCACTTGTCAGGCCACAGAGTAGGAATGGTTCATGCTTTCCCGTACCATGCAGATGCAATCTCACATAAATTCTTTCTAAATCTCACATATTTTGACTTCAAAAAGCCCATCCCTAAAGAATCATCAGGCTGTGGTGTGATCTGGTTATCCAAATTACAAAGGACCTAAGAATTTTCAATCCTTTTCCCTCTGCTGTTTTCAGAGGCTCCCAGAATGCTAATGCCTCACCATCTTGGAAAGCTTTGTTTTTCTCACCAATCTAGAAAGACCAATTTTCTGATTTCTTCCTTCCTGCCACTTATCTTCCCTCCCTCGTTGACAAAATGCTGCTTGGTTTTTTATTATTATTATTTATTTAATCTTAGCATCTTTTCCATGGTCCAGTGAGGAAAACTTTGCACTTCAGCACTTTGTAAATGCTGCCAATTCTAGTACTCCTGCATTTCCTATTTGACAGAACTGTCCAATCCTAGGAAGTGCTGAGGGCGTCTAACTCCACTTAAAAAGGGGATTTAAACAAGAGATTTCCATAACTAAAAAATGATATTATCAGGGCTTATCTGCCAACATCACTGCTGAAAAACTTTCTGCTTTTCTAAGATTAAATTATCTTTTTCTAAAAAATTGATTGCTTCCAACTGTTAGTTGGGAGAGATCCCTGGCCCACACCAGCTACTTTGCGTCCAAGAAACTATCAGGGAAAACACTGCCTGACCAGGCCAAACAAAAGAGGCAAGGAGTCTTCTAACCGGAAACAGCATAGACAATCAAGTTTCAGTGCTGGGAAATATTCCCTGTTACTGTTGGACAGAATTTACATCTTGGCACTGCTTATAAACCATAAAACCCTACTTTGTGCAACGCTAGCTACACACAAAATATTTGAGGCCCAGATAAAAGCTCTTATAAAAAGGCTGCATGTAATGCTCTCTCCTTTCATTAACATGACAACAAATATACAGGAAAAATATTATTACCTTCTTTTAAATTGACTTTTCTCTTGAGTCCCAACCTCAAGAGAGATCTGAAATAACTGCAGTTCTGTTGGCAGCATTACAAGATTCTTTCAAATGATACAGCAGGACAAGGTGCTCCAGCTCATTCTTCAGTTCCAAATTCTCTAAGAAGACTAACAACACTGGATTTCACGATGAAGCCACTGGGGACTGAATGGCAGCTCCATCAGATCCTTCAGTACAGGAACAGTGTTAGTTTCTTTCACTTAAAGGAATAAGAGACACATATAAAAGATATAAATACACCATGCAAAGTCATTCTTAGCACCAGTAATTTTTTCTTAACATACTGAGCAGGCATGCACCTGGCTGAGAGGCCCACATTGCATGTTCAACATTTGGGATCTCCATTATTCCAGCATACAGCCTAACCCCTATTTCATCTATGAAAGCCCTAATAAAAAGTCAGGAGGCTGTTCTTCTGAGTCAGCTGCTCTATCTTTTATCCTTCCATTTTTCCTTTCACTGTAATCCAAATCAAGAGCCGTGATTTCATACATGCCTGCCCCTGGTGGGTTACCACCTGTTTTGCAGCTGGTGAGTCTCCTTCTTTGTGTAAAACAGTTTTCAAACCAGACCTTCATTCTGGCACCATGGAGAAAATTAGGGTCCCACTAAAACTTACTGTTCGATTGCCTTCATGCAATCATAGCCACAACCCCAAGCACTGCTGTCATGATTCCAAAAAGACAAAAATCTATACCAGTTTGAAAACATGCTTTATTCATCCAAGATTTAATAGTCTGTTTGCTTCTTCCAGAAGACTACATATTGTGACATTTTGCTCAGTCTTAACAGATATTACAAACAACTCTACTTAAAGCTGGGACCCTTATTTTTGTTTGCTGGTTTCACATAATGAAAAGACGTATTAAATCTCTCCAGTAACAGTGAGAATTACTGCAATGGATTTATTCCTTGCCTAAGTCTTGCTTCCACATACATGAATTTCCAATGAATCTCAGCTCTATTTTAATAAAAACTCAGACTTATGCCCTCATATTTCTCCTGATCAGGCTTTGATTTCACTTTTATTTTTATTCCTGTCCTCTAACAGCACATGTATTTTATAGAAGAACCTGGGAAGGAAACGAGTGTCTTTTCAAGATAAAATGATAAGGGCATTTCAGAGATGATTTTTGTGGAGTAACTGTTGTTACCATGATTTAACCTCCTTTTAACAATTAACTGGTATGCCAGCAGGCCAAATTGAGCTATGATGACATATACTGAGACATTAAATTTCATTGTATCAAGGGAATGTGAACAAAACAGGTTTGCAGGTCTGTTGTCCAGCTAAGTACAGAGGTCACATGTTTATGTTTTTATACATGATTTCTAAGGTTTGCTTTTAAGATTTTTTTCTTTGAAACAAAAGACAGTATTAGTATCTTTTGGATTTCCCCACCAAAGGTATTTTTGCCTAGGATAGCAAATATTGATTCTTGCATAGATGCAATGTATTATGGCGTGCAAGTTGTACTTTTTTAAAGTGCTTTGTAACAATGATATATTCTGCCACCTTCATCATATTTCACACTTACCTATTAAAGCACTTAAGTTGCCACTTCTTCAGAGTTCCATTGCTACAGGCTGTTGATGAATGAAGAGAGATGCTCACACAATCTGTGACTGAATGTAGCTGGTCCTCTTCCTCTCCATTGCCATCCACATGCACCACATAGCAATCACACTAACTGCCTGTGTATTTCTGTGACGAGAAACAGGAGTCTGGATAGATGCACTTAAATGAAAGAAGTGTTCATTCTGCATTGAGAGAGCAGAGGAAACAGCAAAACCCAACATCAGCGCTCTTCCTAAAGATGTGTGTTCTCTCTACAACTATAAATACACCTCTCCCCGTCTTTATCTCTGTTTCTTTTTTCTGATGCTGCTGTTTCTAAAAAGCATTGGTTTGGAGTGCAGTCTGTATGAAAAGTCACATTGTGCTCAGAGGGACGGATCACTGACCCACAAAAGCTTTTGTACGGTTACCAAGCTGCCTCCTGCACACACTTAGGGATTCTCCAAAGTTATCTAGGCTGAAGAAATCTTATCAAAGTCTTTTGTACTGTACCAACTGTAGAAGCTTCAAGGGGACCTTTATGCTAATGATTCTCTTTAATCTCCATATAATTCAGGCCAACTAAAAATAGATCTTTTACAAACAATGAATCATCATGACTTTAAGTGGATGCAGACTGCCACAATAAAGTTGCAGTCTCTGTTCCACAGCACCTTTCTTTCCTTTCTCCATGTAACAACCACTAAACGAGCCACTGACAAAAATTAATAGAATTGGTTTCCTTCTCTCCTGTTATTTCAGCTATCAGTAGTACGACCAGAGCCCAATAAAGAAAATATTCCATCTACCATACTTATTTGAAGAACAATTCCAGAAGAGAATTAGAATTTACCAATTTTTATGTTTTAATTAAGAAAATTTGACATGAGATTGTTAAAGCTCATGACAGCAGCAAAAGCCAAGGTAATTTCTCTTCTGAAAGAGAAAAAAGAAAAAAAAAGATTGCCTAGTCCCAGAGCAGGCTGTAGTCCTATTTTTACTGCTGTTCCACCCCCCTGGAATGTGCGAGAAACCAGAGATACACATAGTGCCTGAGTCTATTTCTATGATTAATTAGCATCCATGTTACCTTGCAGATCAGATGTTTCACAAGACTTCACACAGTGGTATTCTACATGTAAAGATTTCTCCTGGCGTGTCACTACCAGGAGACAAATAGCTTTGCAAAAGTATCTCTAAGATAAAGCAGGTCTGTGTGCAGCAAGGAGCTAGCTTTGTATCTCTCCTTAGCCCATTTTACTCAAAGCTGCCATCACTGAAGGGAAGTAGAAACAGTCATGTTGAAAACCTAAACAGTAATTCATCTGGCAATTGAAAAACTACTCATGTCTCAGTGACAGTATTATTGGTTTCCTAACACAATTCTTGTGGATTCCTTGAATTTTAGCAACACCCTTCTGGAATTCCCTTAAGACTGGTACATATGATAAAGGTTTGTACGCATTTTTCTTAGACAGCAGGTGGAAAAAATGAACAACTAGAGAGCAAAGGCCAACTATTAATACCATAGAGGTTTATGGCTAAGGGAGATCCAGGTGTTGGCTGATGAAAAGTAACCGTAAGACAAGCTGAAAGATTGTTTCCTGGACTTTTAAAAGCCTTCATGCTTGAACTTCTCTGACATTTGCTTTTGGTCATTACATTTTATTTTATCCTTTTTCAATGGAAGTTAGCAGTATGATCCCAGAGTTAAGTTATGCACCTTACTGACTGTGAGACATCTCTCTCAATTTACCCAACTTTCAATCCATTGAACTTCATGGCTCTGATGTGGTATGGTCCTATAAGTGAATGTGGATGTCAGCACGGGATAGCACGTTGGAAGCAAGTCCCCATAAGGAACAATACCCCAGCTGCTATGCAATGCTAGAACTCTTTTACCCAGCACACAATCACCAACTACAGACATTTTTAAGACTACTCGATTTTACAAAGCTCTGTTTAAAATCATTGCAATATATGCACCAATAAAATCAATGGGTACAGAGGCAAAACACCAACCAGGAGACAAGGAAGAGCCATCATGATGTCTGCAACTAAGCAGACAGCCCAGGCATAGATGCACACCCTGCAGGCCACCTAGAAGACAGACCCCCTGCCAAAACAGTGGGCTTTGCCGAGTCCTCCATGATTCTTATAGAATCACAGAATGGTTTGGGTTGGAAGGGACCTCAAAGCTCATCCAGTTCCACCCCCCCTGCCATGGGCAGGGACACCTTCCACTAGACCAGGTTGCTCCAAGTCCCGTCCAACCTGGCCTTGAACACTGCCAGGAATGGGGCAGCCACAGCTTCTCTGAGCAACCCATTCCAGTGCCTCACCACCCTCGCAGTAAAGAATTTCTTCCTTGCATCTAAGCTAAATTTCCCCTGTTTAAGTTTGAACCCATTACCCCTTGTCCTACCACTACAGTCCCTGATGAAGTCACTCTCTGGCATCCTTGGAGGCCCCCTTCAAATATTGGAAGGCTCCTGTGAGATCTCCAAGTAGCTTCTCTTCTCCAGGCTGAACAGCCCCAATGTTCTTAGCCTGGACAGCAGGAGAGGCAGCTGTTTGAGAACAGCCATTCTCTGGCCTGCCGTCTTTCCCAGTCTAGAGCACGAAGAGCTTAGTAAGATTGTCAGCACTTTGTACAGGGGTGATAAGAATGTTTTTTCAGGGAGTGAAGTATTCCTCTAGGACTCTGAATTATACCTTAGCAATGCTTAAATTTATCATTTTAATATTGACATGGTTTAAGCTTAGTCATAAATTAGGAAACCACGTAGCCTGCTCGTTCTCTTCCCTCCCCACCTGTCCTCCCCCTTCCCGCTCATGGAGGGATAAGGAGGAGAATGGAAAGAATGTAACTCCTACGGGTTGAGATAAGATCAGTCCAGTAACTAAGGCATAACACAAACTGCTGCTGCTATCACCAATAATAATAATGACAAGGGAAATAACAAGGGAAGAGAATACAATCACCACTCGCCGATCGAGCAAAGAGAGCTAACCCTCCCGGGTATCTCCCAGTTTACATCCTGGGCATGACGTCCTATGGCATGGAATACCTCTTTGGCTAGTTTGGGTCAGGTGTCCTGTCTCTGCTTCCTCCCGGCTTCCCGTCCTCCCAGGGCAGAGCATGAGACTCAGAAAGTCCTTGGTCAGACTAAACATTCTAAGCAGTAGCTACAAACATCGGTGTTAATCAGCACTGTTCCTAGACTGAAAGTCAGAAACACAGCACTGCACCAGCTACTAAGAAGAAGAAAAATGGCTGCTACTGCTGAACCCAGGACAGTATCCATACCATTCATGTCATGCTCAGATCCCACATTTTCAATATACCATCATATATATATACACACATACATACATACACACACACACACACACACAGAGATTATTTCTTAGTGCATGGGCCAACCCCTATAAAGCTGCTGAGTCCATTCAGTCCATGATGACAGGTTCCATCTCTTGTAACAGTCTTTCAGGGCAGGAGAGGCCGTGTTTCCACCCCTGGGGCAGTCGGTTCCAAGTGTACTGGACGCCTCTCCAAGTAAAAGCAAACTGTGGCCTGCATTCTGCTGCCAACAGAATTGAGAAGAATGCATTGGCAATATCAATCGTGGCATACCACTTGGCTGCCTTTGACTCCAGT
>WYDI02000043.1:32226-72684 GCA_009867235.2 Psittacus erithacus
CTAGTTTGGGTCAGGTGTCCTGTCTCTGCTTCCTCCCGGCTTCCCCTCCTCCCAGAGCAGAGCATGAGGCTCAGAAAGTCCTTGATCAGACTAAACATTACTGAGCAGCAACTACAAACATCGGTATTACCAGCACTGTTCCCAGGCAGAAACTCAAAAACACAGCACTGCACCACCTACTAAGAAGGAGAAAAAAATGACTGCTACTGCTGAACCCAGGACAGATCCATAGATACTAAAGATACATGCCAACTATTACAAATGATTTGGCTCAGATTTCAGTTTGTAAGACACTTAGGAGAAGCCCTAAACATTATATTATGGTCTCAAATTCCAGGTATTAATTTAAAAACAAAGATATCTGATCCCTATCTATTGTACTCCTGAGACAGTAACTAGAATTGTAGCTTTTCAGCAGGCAGTACTCAACAAGAGATAAATGTGCTAAGAAAAGAAAAACCAAGAGCATCTCAAATGGACCAGAGGCAGTAATCTATGCAGAGAACGTGAATTCCCACAGCACCGAGATGTGTAATGGCATACCCAGATGTGTTCTGTGCGTTTATTTCATTACATAGTTCCATAACAATTAATTGTAAACTGCTAATTCATAGAAACAAAATAGTTAGTTAGAAGGACAGTAATTGAGATGGTACACGTGGGTACCATGAAAGAACAACAGCACCCAAGCAAGGTGACAAAGCACAGAGCCTATCCTGGAGGCTCTGCCACGCTCTGCTATGCATACACCTTCTACAGTGGCAAACAGAAGGCAGCGGGAATAGCAAGAGGGCTGAAAACATTCAAAAATCAGAGGCAAGGTTTCAAAAATGACACGTATTTCCTTAAAAATACCCACAAACATTACATATGGTTATCACACAGACTTGCGAAAAAGATAAGGGGCCCCAGTTCGTACTTGGAAGTTCTTAGTTTTGTCTGCAGCCATGCAGGCTGTAAATCAACTTTGATATTTCAGGAAAGGTGAGAGACTGTGATGCCCATAGGAAAACATGGAACAACATTAATTACAAAGGTAATGATTGTTGTCAGTGCTGAATCAGATGCATAGACTTGAACATGGAAATGCTTTTTATATGCAAAAACAAGTGAAATTACAAGTGTGGGTTTCACTTAGAGAAAAGAAAACCTTAAGCAGTTTTCTATAGCCTTGTTATTAAATTAAGAAGAACAAAGGGTGAATGCCTGCTGAGAAACATAGGCTATTCTGTAGGACAGAAGAAGGGACTGGGAGTAAGGCCAGTTCAGGTGACACTGTAAATATTCAGTAGCCAATCCTACTTCTGTACCCCTAATGCATACAGTAAATTACTTCAGTAGAGAAATGACGCAGTGATTACATCTATATTTCCTCATCAAAGTTAAAAACAACAACAAAAAAAGGGAAAAAAAATCAGTTTTCTTTGCACAAGTCTGTATTTGAAGAAAGGAATCCATTGCCTTTTCTCAGGAAAACTTAGTGCTTCATTAACTCTTTCTTATGCAAAGGCTACTGAAACAAAACAGGATCCTGAAAACTAAGCTAAGACTTGAACAGGCCGAGTAAAAATTTGCCAACTATAACTATGGAAGTGGCTGAACTGCAAAAGAGTATTTTCAATATGTTGCTGAATTACTGAACTACAGGGAAATGTGGTATTTACAGAGGACTGTGCTCCCATTGGGATATAATTGGGTCCAATGGTCACTGCAATTAAATTTATTCATTACTTTTTGTCTCAAAGAAAAACGTTAACTGCTGCTGCAGGATTCTAAGAATGTTTCCCTTCATTTTAAAAGAACAACAGTTAGCTTGCCCGAAGAGAAAATCAAAGTTCTCCAGATCAAGCAGCAACCAGAAAATATCCTCTGCACTCAGCTTGTAATATGTTTTCCAAACAACTAGAGCTCTATCAATAAAGCATTGGCTAATAAATCTAAAACCCAAGATATTGTAACATTTTAAGGGGAGGCTCAGATTTTAATCTCCGTGTCAGTCATCACACTATCAGGTACAGCTGTGCTCCCACCCAGGTATGCAGGGCGCAGCCCAGCACTGCTTTGGTTAGTTAAGACATACACAAACAAAATTGGCAGGGTCCTGGTGTGAAAGTTAGTGTGACACATCCCTAATCATGCCTTAATTACCTTAGGTTTAGAATACCATTATGTGCAGTACAACTATATGGCAGGGTATTTGCCAAGCTCATTTAATTAATTCACTGTTTTTTAATTTCACATCACCTGCTCATTTTTAATAGACTTAACAGTGATAATTACGACATGTGTGTGATTTAGGTCTTGAACCCATGTTTTTTAAACCAATGGAAGCTTTTTATTACCTTTAATAGGGGCAGCAACATACAAAAATACAAATAATGCCCCATCCCTGGCAGTGTTCAAGGCCAGGCTGGACGAGGCTTGAAGCAATCTGGTCTAGTGGAAGGTGTCCCTGCCTGTGGCACGGGGTTGGAACTGGATGAGCTTTAAGGTCCCTTCCAGCCCAAATCAGTCTGGGATTCTATCCATTTGTATTACATATAAATAGCTTTTTCTGTCACCCTTGTGCCAGCTAAGAGAAGCAGTAAAAAAACCCAAAACATATATAAGCTCCAATTCAAAGGATTTTTTAACTTACTATTATTTTCCTAACTTTGGTATTCTGAAACCCACTGCCATCATGGTTAAGCCACTGGGAAGTGCAGTGTAACATACACCAGTGGACTTGCCTCCACATCAAGATGTTTAATTCAGCACCATTGTACATAGTCACCACTGTAGGAGCCTAGGCAGTGAGCCTGGACTGCCCAATCTCAGTGGAGCTGCTTCTGCAGAGTGTCAAGTCTTTTCTGTTTCCAGAGATAGATCCACCAGCCTATGGGACTTGCCTCTGCTCCCTCAGCCCTCATTGCCTCCCAAAATTTCAGCTCCCAAGATTTCAACTCCCATTTCTACGTCACAACTTTGAGACATATTGGAAGTAAAATCTGAGTGCAACAACACTGTACCTGTAAGTAAAGGTTCAAGATCAGGCTCTCAGGTTGCACATGTACTAACAGGAACGCACGCATCATTACTCTTGAGAACAGAAGTTTTGCACAAAACAGTTTTTCTGCTATTGTCATTTTCAGACACTTATCAGTCAGGACCATCAACACTACTTATTTCAGTTCCTCACAAAGTCTATGAGAAATGTTCTTTAGCATGAAACTACTGATTAAGAAAAAATAAATTTATCATTTACTGGAAAGGTGTGTAGAAATGAGCTTAAAATACAGTCTAAATTTAAGAAGCTTTTCTAGCCTGAATTGCTGATGACTAAGTTATTACTAAGCTTCCACACATTTTAGCATACAAGTTACACCACAATGCTTTTAGAGAGGTTTTTTTTCACTAAGTTGTGATATAACCTTGCTCATGTTATGTTGCTATATTAATCAATATAATTAGAGCAAATATTAAATGCTAATAACATCATTAGCCTAGTAGAGACTTTTTCTGAGCTCTAGTATACATTCAGTGCAAATATAAACCATGGCCAATCTCAAAGTGAAAAGCAGATTACATTCTATCAGGATCACATCCAGGCTCTAATGCGGCACATGAACAAGTGACAAAGGAGTACACTACACCCTAAGTTTTTTGTCAGGTATTCTGGCATGTATGAACTCTAAAATGTGACATATAGAGTCATTTATTTTCAATGTGTATCTGTCGCATCCTGTCATGTTTTACTGTTTATCCAAATTTTTCCACCGACAAAGACATTTCTTTCTAACAAATGTAAACAAAACATGAAGTACATTTGCCAATATTATGCCTGTCAAAATTTCATAAGCACTAAAGAAAAACTAGAACTTTTACACATACATATTTTATTCTAATAATAAATTACATTTGCGAGAAATGTACTGTGCAAGTTTGGGGTTGTCGTCTGAATTAGCTATCTTGATTGAAGGGTTTTCAGATAAGAAGATGACTCACCCTTTATCCATCTAAAATTCCAGATAGCGTAATTAAAACAACTACTGACCTGTAAGTTACCCACCTGTTTTTATCTTGTATCTTCGTGTTGACAATAAACATGCTGTTAGTATAATCACTTGCAGGTGCACTCCAAACAGAACAAAGCAGAGGTATTCCCAGGACAGATAGAGGGAGCTGTATCTCCAGTTTTACTGTTTAAAGAGACAGCTATAACCCAAGCTGTCACTTTTAAATTTGCAAACATAAACTTCAGATAACTCCAGCTTGTTTTTCAGTGTTACAACCAATCGAAGTAGGTTTTAAAAGCATCAGGAAAAGTGCAATTTGCCTAAAGATCAAGGTACAATGAAAAGGTTTTAGTTTTTATAAACATAGCTATGTCAGCAAGACATTCAGGCAACTGATCACCTGCTCTGTTTTTTTAGCTCAGATTTCACATTAACAAATATTTGCTCCTTTCCCTGTCTTAGTGGTGTGACAGCAATATTGAAAACCATGGCATTTCATCACCAAAATATATGAGGACGACAAGTATTCAACAGTTTTACTTTTAATAAAGTTGGACGGAAACGTATTAAAGCTTTCAGAAAAAGGAAAGCCCTTCCCTGTCATTCACCCTGGGATAAGCTTACAGAGGATTCAGAAAGATAAACACAATCCTAACTGCAAAGGAGACAGAGGGAAAAATATACAGAGCTGGATTTAGAACTGTATATACCTTCTCACAAGAAACCCTGCTCTGGATCCATGGACGGAGACTGAACTATTGTACTGCTGCTGCTTAGCCCCAAACAGGTAAAATCAGGCAATGAACAGAAAAAAAACAGAACACTGCATATATGAACATGTGTTAAAATTGGATGACAACCTCGTAACTTCTTTTTTATTAAGGTGTTCAAACGTTACTGCTTTTTTCTTTTTATTAAACGTGTTTTTCTCCTCTATCTTCTACAGTGGCTGGGAGAAAGGGGAGGGAAGAAGTTGTTCTACATTCATTTAAATTAGTTGCAAGATTCAGTGTAGCACTGCAGCCTTAATTAATCCAGCTTTAATTTCAGCATACCTTAGGTGTAAAATTACCCCCACATTTGGGTATGCTTCAGAGAGACTTAGAAATAATAACATTGCATATTATTCTAAATTACAGATTAGTTTTAAGCAACTGCTATAGGAAAACATAAATGTATGGATATAGAGACCATCAAACAGCGTTTGTAATCCAGGTGTGAATGGTCCTAACACTACTGAAAGGCCCTTCCTGGAGGGATTTTGGAGCATAAATGAAGCAGGCCTGGATCCCTTCATTACTCTTGCTAGAGGTAAAGATGTTAAATAAGATGGGCAGCAACAAATTGGCTTATGAGTTCATTACTTCTGTTTACTCAGTTTTGTCTCATTTTTCACCTGTACTTTTGTACAGTGATACTCCAAACAATGAGTCAAGACTGATA
This sequence comes from Psittacus erithacus, assembly GCA_009867235.2. Classification (NCBI taxonomy): domain Eukaryota; kingdom Metazoa; phylum Chordata; class Aves; order Psittaciformes; family Psittacidae; genus Psittacus; species Psittacus erithacus. Next base: position 37,665 of record WYDI02000043.1, read on the forward strand.
TCTATGTTATTCAAAACTTAAATTAATCAAATAAAATCCCCAGCAACCTGTATCTAAGACTGCTTATTGCAATCATCCCACCACTGCAAGTCACTATTCCTCAGGGCACAGTTCCTCATGTTTTCCCTCATTGTGCTGTTACACTGTTAAGGAGTACAAACTCTCCAGTTAATATCGCGTCTTCTCCAATACAAAGAGTAATACTAGATTATATACATCATTATATGAAACATTAACAATCATAGAATTGCAACCCTGGAAAGCAGCAGGCAAAAAGTCTTATCTAATACTTGCTGCTAGAAGGCTCACTTGCCAACAGCATTTACTGAAGTAGTTTCCCTGTTCACACTACATTAGAAATCTCTCTCCCTCTGACTTCCATCCCTCAAATACCAATTCATCTGTACAAAAGTTGATGTTTCAGACTGGGATTTTTCCAAGTCAAGTGGCAATCTCAGCAGGTGTGACTGTAAAAGACTACTGAGAAATTAATCACCTGTAATATTAAAAAAAAATTGATAAAAGAACCTGAAAAGATATTAAATCCTCGTATTACTTGAAAGCAGTGTGATTAAGCCTTTGCATTCGGAAACAACGCAACGTCCTTTCTCTTTAGGAAGAAATAGGGATGTAGTAGTTTTTAGTAGGCTCTCGTGGGCTATAAATGTAGCTAATTGTGCTTATACGTTATATTTTTATAAAGTACTATGTCTTTACTATAAAAACTTTCTTCACAGGTAACTGTGTCTAGTTTCCAAACAAGTATTCTGTGCAAATCTCTACAACAGGTAGCCACTTTCGACAGCATACCAAGTCTTTATGTTCAGTTGGATTAACTAATTAAATCACGTTTTCTAATCATTTTAATGGACAGTATATTGACAACATATATGAATAGTCTCATAGCTGGTTTTTGATGCTTTTAAAAGTCTCCCCACACTCTTTGAAGTACTAACACGAAAAGATACACACTTCAGCAATATGCTCTGCATGCACATATTGTTTGGCAACACCATTGTCTCTCTTACAACTACCACTTGATATTCTCTACAAATATTACCCATATTGTATGTATCTACTCATTAATGTTTCTATATTCCTCATAAACATGGTCTACAGTATTTTTGTTGATAGATAATCTTGCATTCCACTGTATGAAAATGTAGATTGCTCAGGCAGAATGACAGATTTCAGGAATGATACACAATTTGTACCTTTACAGCATGACCTGGTTTGCAGCAAGACTAATTCTCCACCAGATACCATCTCCTTCATAAATACCATATTTGATGGTGGTAAAAAAAAAAAAAAAAGAAAAAAAAAAAAGAAGTTTAGTTTTGCTAACATGTCACATATGCTATGCTAAGATAATTTAAGTTATGCTATGTACACGTGGCCTGGTAAGAACATGAAGACCTAATACCCTTCGCATAACTTCACCTACTAAATTAAATGTTTAAAGATACAAGAATACTTTGACAGATTTTGTTTCTGGCAAACCCAGAAAATTCTTTATTCAGGTAAGCAGAGGTTACAGTCTGAGAACTCTCCATACCACATGTTTAAAGCTGAAAGTGAGACGACTTTGAGAAAAACAGATCCTCTAAAGAGCTCAATGACTGATGCAGTGCCATGACCACAAAACTCCAACCCAGAGATAAAGAAAAATCTCTAACTCTCCCTAACCGGGAGAGTATATTTACAAAACATGATCTACACTAGGTTCAACAATCGTTAAGAAACTGCCTTTGAAATCAGATCTGAGAGTGGATAGATTTGAATCATTGTTTTAAACATAAGGAATTGCAATGTTTTCATATAATTTATGGGATACTGATACTTCTGTTGTAATTGGATGGTCTTTTCCTGAAGGGTGTTCCAGAAGAATGCACAGCATGGCACTACAATTTTTCCAAGCCCGCGTTGGATGTACGATTTTTCCAGCTTACAACTGGAGTATGTTTTAGTACTGAATTTTAGCTATAAATAACATTAGCTGTTTATACTTAATGTTTGCATGAAAACCTATTTAAGGTACAGTCTCTTGTCTCCAAGATGTCAACAGTAAGTAACATTATTTGAAGTGGAATGTTTTATTTAATATTTAATAGCAGGTAGAATGAAACCAGTTGAAAAATATTGAAATTTCACAAAATAATGAAATGCCCATCATCACGCAACTTCATCTCAGATTAGTGACAGATATTATCATTTATACCTAAGAACACATTACATGACCAAGGAATTAAACAATACTGAGTCTTTTATTCCTGAGGAGATGGATCAGAGGTCAAAGAAATTGAAACTTATACTATTTTCCGATCCTTTTTAACATGCAAAGACAGTAAAACAATGATCTTTTATTAAAATATCCAATTCATACTGATTTACTGAAAAAATAAATTGTTACATCTCCCACTACCTAGTATAGCATCCAAATACGGAAATGCAGCTACAATGGGCCTTTGATAAAATACTTCAATACTTATCTAAGTAGCACCTCTTCATAAATGATCACCCGCAAACAAGGACACTTCGTAAGACCCAGAACACTTTTTCTGGATGGGTTAATTAATTTCATACACACCTAAAGGTTGTACTGGATCTGTGCAAAGAAGTTAAGGTCACAGGAACAGGCCAAGTACAAATGTGACTGCTTGCTTGTAGCGTCCAAGTGCAAACAGCACTCTTATAAATATCTTTTTCCCCCAATATACATTTATTATTTAGAATCCATAATCATTAAATAACCAGGTGATCACTCCAAAAAGTGTATTTATTCAAAAGAAAATATAAGATCCAATTTACAAATTCCTGGATAGAACATAACATACAGATACCAGTTTATTTATTTAAGAACTAGCTCTTGCCCCACAAGCATCCACACAAAAAGTCAACTGAGAAACAGAGACTTAGGTATCATGAATTCTTAGGTTAGTTTAAACTTACCCTAGACTAAACCAGCCATCTGACTGAGGTGTGTGAAACCCTATAAAAATGGATCTGTCTCAAATCAGCTACTGAGTTGAGATCGTTAATGTCAGGGATTTGAATTTAATCTAAAGGAAACACCGTAAATACATCAAACCTGCAATTTCTTTAAACTTTTGGTCTGATGCTCTTTCAAAAAAATGTCTTTTTTGTATAATTAGGGACACCCACCTATCTGCATTTAATTTATTTATTTTACCTTCTGATGCTTTACACTACATCCTAATTTGAAAGAAACACAAAGGTAAGAAAGAAGTGCTTTCTAACAGCCTTAAATTTATTTTTTTTTTCAGTTTGATAATATCTATTCTAGTTAGCCTTCTGGAAAACAAAATGTAAGGAAATGATACAATTATACAATCATCTGTTTCGGTTTAGAGTTTAATAGCAGCTCTTAGCTTGGCTGACCTTCCTCTTGGGTTTGTTTGAATATCCTTGGCCTGGGGTGTGAGAACTTTTTTCTGTATAAAAATCCACTTTGAATTAGATTTTCCAGGGAATATTTCTTCTGCATCTTCTTCTTTGGAGCAATTTTTCAGAGCCTGTCTTATCTTCTGCTTTGCACCGAGATTGTACTTCTCTGTCATGTCTATTCCATGAAGAAAGCGTTTGATAATACGATCTTCTAGTGAATGAAAGGAGAGGGCTACGAGGCGACCTCCAGGTTTTAGAAACTTTTCAGCTGTCTTCAACCCCATAAGGAGTTCATGGAGTTCATTATTCACAAATATTCGCAGAGCTTGGAAAGTTTTGGTAGCAACATGTGTAGGTCTTTGCAGCAAATCCTTCCGTGCATACAGCGCTGATGCTGGAAAAGCACCTGTTGGAGATTTTGAAAGGTATATGTTAATATCTTGTTATTTCTACATTGCTATCCTGACAAGAGCCCACGCATATATGATGACTTTAAGGGAAAGCATACTTACAATTGAACCCTGAGTGGTGAGCTTCCTTCTTTATAATGTACCTTTATTTCCTGCTTTGAATTCTTATTGCTGAAATTAAACTCTACTGAACTGAACTGGCTGGTGGTTGACTGCTGGGGCTTTTTCCTAGAATCTTTCATAGAAATTCCTTCCCCAAATGCATCACAAAGTTAAAATGCAAAATGATGGTTTGATGGCTGAAACCAAGATAGGGAAAAAATGAAGAAGGGCTGCATAAGCCTCACTTTACAGCTCAGTGTAGTCAGTGTCAGTTCAGTATTGATGGTGGTTGGTTCTATGCTTTCAAGGAAAAAAGTAAAAAATAAAATATATGATGGGAACAATTTTAATTGTTGCCTTCTAAATACCTCTACCTGCGAAGAAAGAGTAGTTAAGATGAAACCAGCTTCTACCTGGTGATAAGTATCTTTCAATGAATTACTTAAAGTTTAAAAGAGACACCCTTGTTTGGGACTAAAAATTACTGACCTCTACATCTGTGTGTTTTCAAATGTTCACAAAAATACCTTGAGAAATTCAGAAAATACAGCTGATGCTGTTGCTTTTTCAGCTCGAATCTTCAATATCTGAGTACAGATCTGATGGACCAAAGGGACTAAAGTGCAAGAATCTTATAACATCTCTGAAACTTGAGTAAACTTATAAACTATTATGTGAGTGAGCAAAGGAGCCTGGTAAAGATAAACTGAATGAATAATGCTAGTACATAACTGAAAAGAACTAATTTTTCAAACAAGAGGGCCCATTAAAGACACGGCAATACAGCTGGTATGGATGTAGCAGAATGCCATAATTGCATGCCAGTGCTAAACTAAAACAATGCAATGAGTTTAAAATTAATACAGTTCATAATCAAGTAATTGATATTCCACATAGTGGAGTAAAAGAACATGACACCTCTTAAACAAGTTGATTAAATTTACATCTACACAGGTGATTGAAAAAAAAATTAAAATAGAGACATCATAATCCAGTACGTTGGCACAAAATAATTTATTAGTGGAACTCTCAAGAGTTCTAAAGGTAAGAAAACTTAAAAACTTTTAACTTCTAAAAACCCTTAAAAACTTAAACTTTTAAAGGTAAGAAAACAAATACATAGGTCAGAAAGCCTAAGTATTTGGCATCACAGAGAAGCAATCACCAGTGCTCAGCTAAGGTAGAGGCCAATAATGGGATTTAAAAGTTCAATAATTATTAACAATGCTATTATCATATACGCAATGTATCTAATATGCATTTCTGCATCCTCAATTTTCTCAACTACATTCCCTACCTCTTCTGACTCTAATGCCAACAGTTCCTGAATTCACTGAAGAGACCAGTTGTAGTTATGGCTGTTTCCTAGTTCTACACCCTTTCAATATAGAAAGTGGCAACAGGATCAACTTCTCCCAGCAGAAACTACTGCATAGGAACTTTAAACTCTGTTTTACAAAATTTACAATAAACAAATAATATAACATTTTACAATAAATAAATAAATACTGTTTTACAAATAAATTTAATGTGCAGGAGCTACACTTCTCCATCACCTACAAACTCCAGAAAGATGTACACTAGCTAGCTAATAGAATTTCTGTCTTTGGGAACACCAAGCTCTATGCTTTTCTATAAATCATAAAAAGCATATATACCCTGATTTTAAGAGTCATGAAGCCTGCTTTGATTAAAGAGCTGAACTAAAAGGAGAACTCAGAATCACAGAAGGCAAGATGTCCCAAGAAGCCAACTGACACCAAGCTTCTACTACCTGGGACAGTATCCGTTTATGTATTTCTTTACATACCTAAAAATTGATTACTTGGAAATGGAATCATTGAAACTGCCACTGATTGCTACTTATGTATGAAGAAAACTGTCTCCTGAAGCCTAACATAACGGAATGTTTTGCTGAGAAAAATAAACAATTTTCTTTAAATGGTCAACTAACAGCTTACCCACACCAGTAGTATGCTCAGAACTTTTGAATAGTTATTAAATGAAGCAGCAATGTTTAAAATCATCATGTAATGTATCCAAAACCACCACAGGATATGCACTAAGTGACTAAATAGCTTCATATTCTCCATAAGACCATAAGCATTTTGCTTCAATAGAATTTGAAGTTGAAACATCAGATACTCAGGTATCTTTTGAATTCAGTTACAGAATCCTTGAATAAGAAAACACTTATAAAAGATCCCTCACAGATCTCTAACAAATCTCTTTCTCTAAGCCTATTTTTAAAAAAATTAAAAGCACACCTTACTCTTCGCCTCCTCCCTTCCAAATCCAAGCTCAATGTTATCATGCTCACTTTAGGAAAACAGTTGTAACTGGAATGCAAAAGCACCATTCCATTACAAAATATTAGGTATGACAGATTATATTAGGGTTAGAAAACATGCTACATTTTTTCAGTTCAACCTCTAATGTTCCTGCCCCTTGCTGAACAATTCACAGCTGTGACGAGAAAAGCATCAGTTTTATATATAATTTTGGGTTGTCACTACCTGCCCAGAGCTGGTGTTCACCCCTCAAAGCAGATCTGGAATTGGTAACTATCATATTTTAGCAGACTAAGGATTTCCTAAAAATACTGCTAGTTTCTGGTGAATGATCCATTTCTGATATTCTAAGAGTATGTCAGCTTCCCAAAGTATCACAGATAAAAATGAAGCCAACCTGCAAGAGTACAGAATGCAATTTAGGTACAAAACTGACAGTGCTACTTGACTGGAACCTAACCATAAAACCAGAAGTCTAGGATGAGATCCTTGGTTTAAATTCCCACAGCCAATCTCACTGGAATTTTAGTAAAATATTGCAAGTTTCATCTCCCACTATTTTCCAATTGCAATGCTGAATAGGTAAGCAAAAGAAAGGAAATACTCAGGCTAGCAGCATGAATGGGACACTACCATGCCTTTGTAAGGATCTCCATTTGTCCTGCCAGGGTTGCTGGGTTCTTCCTACAATAATCTTCTCTGATGATTAACTGGGACATTATCAATGTGAATTAATTTATCACACATGAAGAAAAAGAAATGAAAACCCAGCTATATTCTGGGTGTATAATAAAGCGTTACTGGTCACAATTGAACGTGTATAAACAGCACTTTGGGTCATACATAATGGCACAGAAGACTAATATTCAGGAAACTGGTAAAAAAATGCAGCCAATTGGCAGCACTCTTCAAATAACCCCTCCAAACTAAAGCCAAAATCTAACCATTTCAAAGTTCAAAGGTTTATTGGTCTGTCTTCAGAGACTGGGATTAACTAATAAATCTGTAGTTGTCATTTCTGTCACACTGTCCTTCATCTTTTTAGTAATAACAGTAGATTTTGATCTACGATCAAGAGGTGAAAAATTTTCCTACCCCACTCTTAGTCCTTTGGTATAGTCAAATAAAAATCTATTCTTGCTTTCTGCTAAGACACAAAATCTCCCACCCAGCCCCCTCCAATTACCATGACACTAAAAGAAAATCCTTCCTGGTAACAGGCTGTACAATGTACAGAAATATAAAAAACTGCATGGGAAGCTAGTAAACTGAATTTCATTCATAAAAACACCACGCTTCTGGCTAGATGACTGGCTTAAAATCCCAGGAAGAAAAGATATCATTCCTAGGTGTGGGATGCCATGATGTTACTCACACTTGTAAAAATCTAATAGATTCATGTGTTGAAAATGTATTGGAATTTTAAAGCTTGTGAATGAAATGAATAATGTGCTGTGCCTGTCAATAGGAATTATTAAAGTCCCCAGAGTGTTTGAGAGTGGGAGAGTTTAAAAATTAATTCAGATTGTGCACCTGTTTGCAGGAATCTGTCTGTTGAATTAGCATTGCATTTAATAAGTTTCTGTGACGCAAGGAATGTCCTTTTGTCTAGGCTCCCTCAGTATGGTGCTCATCCTCACCCATCTGAAATTCAGGCAACATTACAAATTCCAAACTGATAATTAAGGTCTATAAATGTGAAGCAGTCTGAGACCGACTTTACCCATTAAAGTTCCTTTTAAACTTTTCAAATGTCTTTAATATCTCATCACTTCTTTTCAAGTCCGAGTGATTACATGACCCTAAAATGATGGTAATAGATTACATATGTAAATATCACAGAGAAAAAATTAATTCTGTTAGATAATAAAGTATATTACCCACAAAAAAAGTAAAAATAGATCATAAGTTGTATAGAAAAAGCATTATTAAAATTACATTCTAAAAGAGTCACTATTTTAACTGGTTTTCCAGCACAGTGAGTTAAACTCATTGCTTCAAAACAACTCCATGAGCTAAGGCAAAAGCCATCAGAAGCACTTAATTGACTTCCACACATCTATTCACAGACCTGCAGCTGAGAACTACTGGTATTTAGCACTTACAGAGTGTTCACCACTGCAGACAGCTGTGTAAAAAATATAAACAGCAACTAGAGTCCAGGTGTGATGCAGGAAGAGATGATGTTAACATGACTGAACAAAAAACTCCTCCTTTTTCCCCACGTGAACTGCGGACTGCATGCTCACAGGCATCTCCTTATATAAACAGGTCAGAAGCCTTTTTGACAACATGTAGAAAAAAAAACCAACACGCACACACACAAAAAAGCACCAAACTTCTTGTAGGTTTCTTTCTTGTAGGACCTTATTCATTGGCACAGTTTGCAGAGAGAGATCTTTCAGGCTCTATACTAAGAAACAGAAGGAATTATTTTCTTGAATTGGAACAAAGAAGAGCGAGAAATCTCTTGGATACCTGAGTTAGCCTCAAGCTGTTGCAGGCGATCTTGACTCAAAATTCTATTTATATATTTTTTCCATCTATACCTTAAAATTATAATTCTTGCTAGTGCTTTAGACATGGCTGATTGTTCTGTATCTGGTTTGTTTGTTTGCTTTTTAAATACATTCTTCACTCTTACCTCCAAATCAATTAGCAACAGCAGTACACGTTCTCACCTACCAGTAAGAAAGACCAGAAGTCTAGGATTTTATATATAGAAATTAATTTTTCCAGTCCAAATCTGGCTGTCTTGGGAGTCTGGTTATCAGCTGGACTGTAACACCAAACTTTTAAGTTCTAGAAAATCTATACAGTAATCTATAAAGAAATATGGACTATATATAAATTCTCAGATACTGACACCAGCAGAGGAAGAGACAAATACCCAGCCTCACTGGCTAGATTTTTTGCTTGTTTTCTTGCTCCTATACTAGACAAAATAAAATCCTGTTCTGGAGAGATCCTCATGCTTTTATAGAGCCTGCAAAATCTAAAGTGCAAGATTTGATTATTCTAGTTAATATTTTATTTTTTAAAGGACTTGACATTTAACTACAGGACATCACAGATTTTACTCTATGACCTGTTAGTGAGGAGCTTTCTTTGTGCTGTACCACCAAGAGGATCCTTGTAGCTGTGGTCTCTGGCACTCGAGCTCTGGCTTACCTCAATAACTTCACAGGTATTTTACATAAGAATACATATTGATGAAAAATTGTAAGTTAAACAAGTATATTATAGTTACTGGAAATTTTCTTAAGGTATAATCAGTTCAAAAACTAGTAGGATCCACCACTGTGCTCCTTTACTGGAGGAATCAAATTAAGACTGGAAGAAGTTCTACCCAAACAGAGATCAGTGTAACAGTCCTAAAATCATCCACTTCAAAAATCTGCATATACTTCAAAAAAAACCCACAAAACATGCATATTTACTGTGTTGGCAGCTATGTGCTGGACTCATTGACTCTGGCATGTGTACTGTCTGATGCATACCTGATTCATGTATCAAGGTGGTCTTCAAATATACCACAGTTTAAAGTGAGAACAAAAAATCCTTCTCATTGTCACAGAAAGTAATCGCTAAGTGATGACTCACATGCAACACATTAAACATAAAGGGATCTTCAATCCCTGTATTTGATGCATTAGTATTTTGTTTTTCTTAGTTTAAGCTAGCGCACACCATCATTTCAGAAATTATTGAGTTGCTTGTTCATAGCCTACAACGCATGACATGTTTAGCATAGTGATGTGGTTACTTCAATCTCAGTGACGGTTTCTCAAAAACATGAGATACATGTGTCAAAAACCTACATTATTAGTTCATAATGTTGATGACAATGACTATATAAAAAATGTAACTCTTCAAGTTTCATGAAAGACTCACAATATTTAATCTCTTTGTTTCAGATTGTTCCTCACATCTCACATTCACTATATTTACACCAGGAACTTACAACAGCAACCAGTGTCTCCAGGTCCTTTAACCATATCATCTAAAAACTGGGCCTTGCTTGACTGGACATTTTGCTAAAGTATCACGACTTACACAAATGCAAACCTTTTGATTTGTTTGCCGGTCATTAAATGTATGTCCTGTGAACTTCCAGTTTAAGTAACACAATTTTTTTAAGAATAGATTCTATTTTTAAAAAGTCTTCAGGATAATGATACAACATTTAACACTATTCTTCAGTAAATGTTAAATCTGGACAGCCATTTTGAAAGTCCATACCCAAAGGAGTCAGCAGCTTGGACTTGTCTGTGACAAGACCCAGTAATTTTAATTTCTTGGTTATAAAAAGAAATTAACATTACATATTATAACGTTAATGAATAGGATTCGTGTCTTCAATTTTTAACTTGAACATTTGCACTTGAGAACAAAAACAGGAAGGTTCTTGATGTGAGCACAGTTCCCACGTAACTGCATTTTGTTCAAGTTGTTCACAGTGAAGAGCAAGTAAGATGAAGTGTTTCAATAGTCGCTTCAGGCTGATGTAGTTGGCATTCACAAGATGAAGCAAGCTAGGTATTGCTTTACTTTTTGCTTCCTGGTTCTTTAAGCAGATAGAAAGGAGCTGATTTCATTCATAATTGGAAACTTCCTTCAAAATATTAAAATGTAGAAATCTAAAACTGAGAGGTATATGATGTGCTGATATTTGAAAGCTTATCAATAGTGGGGATAAAGGATTCCCTAGGCTCCTGTCAATCTGTGTTTCAACTTGGTTGGCAAAATGATAAATCACTTCATGTAAAATCTATCATTAGGCTAATCATCAAACTATAACACAAAAAGTGGGAGCTGAAAAAAGAAAGAGAAAGCGCATGCTGACATCACAGCAGAATAGGCAGGATTAGATCCTGTATGATTCCAAGCACAAATAGATCCCTCTGGGACTTCGGGGATTAATATTTTTTTCTCCTCAGCCACTGTGAAGAATTAATGAGGGTACCTGCAACAATGCTTGCAAGCTGCTGAGTCCTGGTGATGGGGTATATGCTGCGTGCCTGAACGATAGCTGAAGCGATTTTCTTGGCGTGTCTCTCCTCCCCATATGTTCTCAGGATGGACGCAAGTGCCTGTTGATCTAAAGCATTCACAACATCAGCAGCAGTGGGCATGTCAGGGTACCTACGCACAAGAAGAGCCAATTAGTTCACTGACGTCAGTTTTCATTGACAAGAGGTGAAGCTTCATAGCATTGAGACATAAAGTCAAACACACACACTGCATACAAGTGCCTTTGAGGTTTTCAAATAAGAGACAGCAATGCTATGAAAACAGATAGCTTGCACCTTTTCAATCTTTTGCCACTTTAAATGGGGTTTGCTCCTTAACACGAATTAGAACACCCAAAAGTTCCATATCATTAACTATGCTTAATGAGTTGATAAGAAAAAATACGTCTCAGTATGATGGAAATGCTGTGTGACTTTTTATTTAGCCAGCTTCAAAATATAAACCTGCCCCTTACTGGTTCCTTTTAGTCACCTTGCATTACATGTTATTTTCTAGTCAGAAATGATTTCAAAGATCTTTTCTTTCACATCTACTGCTACAAAAACAATGGCTCACGAAAATTATTTAACTTTACTTTTCAGTAAAAGCCATAAACATTTTTATTCAAATACTGTTTTGAAAGAACAGAGATGATCTAATATTACAAGTGACAGGAATTATTATAGTATGAACAGTATAAGCCACACATTTATTGTTTTTCAAATCTCTTCCCCTTTCCTATTGAAATAGTTCAAAGTGTTTTATGACCATCATATGTTGGTTTACCAATCAGAAAAAAACCTACAACCTACTTAATAAATTCTCTTCTACAAAGACATGAATGTGCAGAATGTTTTTGAGGCATTTATTACCCTCCTGCAGTATTTTACAAAAGATAACAAAACTTAGAGGCAAGTAGTATCATAGCAACAACCGTCAGGTAAGGCTTTTGTTATGCCATAGGTATCCTTTGTTCTGATGCTCTCGTTCCATGTACGTATTCGCACAATGCAAATGCAAGCCTGGAGTTCAGATTCTTGCAATCAAAGGGCTGAATCCCAGGAGGATCACGTGAGCTTTTCACACAGAATCAGAGAAAGCAAGTATCATGAAATTTGCTGTGTTAAGACTTAACATGAATGTATTAAGATAATTCCTTAGAAGCTGAGGCTTCCCTTCGGCTCTATGTGGGCAATGAGAGATCAAATGACATTTCTTGAGACTACAGGTTCATCAACACACAATGCAAGAAACAATGCATTAGGCAATTACTGCATCATTTACACAGCAGAGGTCTCTGGTTGGTCATGTCAAAAGCAGAATGCTACAGAAATATATCGGGTTGTTTGAAGATGAAAACTGCTATATAAAGAAGAAATTATCATTCCACCATTGATTTTTCATGCTAGACACCAATTCTAGTTTTTTAAATAGAGGTAATTTATTTAGTAATTGTTAATTTGATAAGTAAGCAAGCCTGATGTGCCTCCTCCACACAAAATGTGAAAGGAAGCTTATAAGATTGCTAAAGAAAGCTTACAATGAATCTAGGGGCATGGAAGGCAACATTATACTAGTGTGTTAAAAGCAGTGTTGCTATTTGATTTCAACTGGCAGATATCATGGATGGGATTGATTTTATTTATTTTCCATTACCTTCCTTTTGGAGAGCAGTAACTGGGTCAGATGGCCACTGCAGAAAAAGAGGAAGGCTGCTCCTCTCCTGAGGGAGCAACTGAATGCATTCAAGTGAAGGTTCCACAAATAATAAGTGTAGCAGAAAAGGAAAGGGACTGCACTAAGGGGTTGTGAGCCTACAGACCACGTACAGTCCGAGAAATTGCAGGAATAACAAGGAGAAGACATGGCTCTGAAAGTGAGATCCCCTATAATTCCAAACACACCGAAACAGTAAAATTTTAATGGCGTAGTTAACAAAAATGTTACTGGTTTAACTACTCATCAACATTCCTCTTATTTCAAAGAAGAGAAAGATGACAACCAGGGTTCTGAGTACTGAGACTGAAAAAAGCTTTGTGGCAAAAGAAAGGCAGTATTCTCGCTTAAAATTAAACATGTCTCGATGATGAAAATTCTCCATTTTAAGGAGAAATTAAATGAATGGGAGATGCTGAGCATACAGGTTTTGAGTTTCAAGGAGAAATATTTTATTAACGAGTACCTGTCCCAATCCATCCTCATGTCCAAAGGCCCATCCTTCTGCAGGGAAAATCCTCTTTCAGGTGTATCAAATTGCATAGAAGAACAGCCAGCATCCAAGAGTACTCCATCTAGAGTCCCTGGCTCTAATCCAGCAGAGATTAACAAAACCTCTGACTGGCTAAACTGTCCTAGAAGAGCTCGAATCTGTTTCCTGTGAAAAAGCAACAAATAAACACGCTTAATTTTAACACTGCAGTGTGCCTTTGTACAGCAGGAATTACACAGTAGCACTTGCTTGTCTCAGAAGCAACAGGGCTATTCCCAAAGTAATAGTTTAAGTACTTTTCATATGTCAACACTGAAAACTGGTCCAACACACCCACCAGCAGCTACTTAAGCTTCTTTAACTCTTTACTCCCTTCCTTCTTGATTTCAAGAAATGGAAACCTGACTAAAGCTTCATCTTTCCAGCACACAGGAACTCTAAGGGGTGCCTTTCACATTCATCAGAAACACCACGACCACCAAGGTGCCTGCTGTACTAAGCAGGGTCCTCAGTCAAGTGAGGCCATAGTGCAAAAAAGAATGAACAGTTCTTGGACCTAGAGGAGGAGCAGACAAAATGGAACATGACTGCACAGCCTTGAGGTTAATATCACCTACCAGGAAAAAAAACAACTGGGCTCCTGCAATGGGACAAGCACCTTTGCTTTTAGTGGTATTTGCTATTTAAAAAATTATTGGGCAGATGAGGCACACTGGATCATAAACAAATACTTTAGTGTAGTTTCAAGTCAGGCACCTAGCCACCGGGGTGAGTAGAATTTTAGATGCATGTTTGTGCTTACCATTCTTCTTTCATAAATTTAAGGTGGTTCTTGCTTAATATTCTCATACTGGGCAGGGAAAGTGGCATGGCAATGAAGAAGATGACTTCTCTGAGGAGCCAAATGCTTTCTTGGGTATCTAAACCTGGACTTCAGCTTCTTGCTTATATATAAAGTGACTTGCAATTTAATAATTTACTTTATCTACCTCTCAAAATGTCAAGGAATTTCACAGATTTGAAAAGATTAACCATCATGTTGCCACATTTTTAAGCAGTACCTGTAAAATAATGTATTTCGGCCCCTAACAAGCAGCCAAGTGCTGATTAAAGTTTGGATGACTGCTCTTCAGCCCACTGACTGGCTTTGAATTATTACAAGCTTCACTAAATTAACTCATAGGATTTTATCTAAGTTACACAGGTAGCAGTGAATGGATGGGGAGCAACTCCTTTAACTGTGTCAGCTACAAAAGAACAACTGGCCATATATCTTTTTGCACTTCAACATTATACCAATTTCAACACAATTTTGTCAGCTCCAGGGGCTATGGTTTTAAAATAGTGTATGAACCTATTCTGCACCCATCCAATTGGGAGTGAGAAAATGGTACCAAGATTTTAGAGGGAAGAGAAAGAGAGCACGCAAAAAATTCCATTAAAAGGAAGAAATTATGAACTCAACCATATGGAAGAACATTTAAGCCACACAAATTACAGTATTACAGCAGAATGAATCAACCTATTTAGCAGAGGACAAAACCCAGGAAATACCTTGGATGAACAGATTTCATGAGAGATACACCATCACACATATGCATTTTTGAATTGATTACTGTCCAGCACATAAATACAACTATTCAGCTTAATGAGAACCGACAGTTCCTGAAAAGCACAATGATCCACTTAACATATTTAAACTAATTTAAGCTATTTAGTTATAGGTTTGAGACTATTTTCCCTCAATATAATGACAGGAATTTTCTTGAAGATCTGTACCACTCTGTCCAACTGGGCAGTGTTTCTACCTTTAAAGTATATTCATTTGCACAAGTTGTAAAATTTAGTATATGGCAGATTTAAATAAATGAGATCTGGAAGAAAAAATTACTAAGTGCAATTGTCCAGTTCCTCCAGCAGACAGTAATACATGAACTAGCGCAGTATTGTGCTACCAACCCAGCTGAAAAATTACTCTGCACTGTATTTGTAACTTGCTAGAATTTTTATTAGGTTTCTTTAAACAAGTCATAAGCAAGTATATGGCTAAGATGTTTGCGACAGCGCCTTTGATTTGTGGTCTGCCAACCCTTTGTGATTAGAAGATAATTAGCAAACAAACATATTTAAAGTAGAGTTGAAATTTACCCTTTGGTCAAGAGACACTTCAGCTAGAAAGTGTTCTGGAGTTTGCAACTAAAAAAAAATATTGAAAAAGAACTCGATGGACATCTTGATACTAGCCTTTCAGGGGTGAAATTCTAGCTTCTGTTTATAACCTGTTTGTTAGACGCTGCATTTGTGCATCAGTAGCGAATATAGGTGTATCAATGAACCGAGCTCTTTACTAAAACCATATGCTGCTCACGAGATTATAATGACATTATATTAAAATGTTTAGGACAGTTCTCTGAATTCCTGTTTCTTTGTGGACTAGAGGAAACAATTTTAACCATCTTGGGTATCTCATGCATTTGAATTAATCAAACCAAGCACACAGCTATGAAAGATTTATTACCTCATGAAAGGATACAAATATCAGCCCTTTTTTGATTGGATAGTAACAATGATTATAGTGACGTCAAGGACTAATCTATTAAATTATGAGCACAGCACAGTTTTCTATAGGAAAATATTTTACCAAGCAATCAGAAGCATTTATTAGAAAATTATAAAACACTTCCCTTGTCTATTATTCTTTATGCCTATGTTCAAATAATAACTGCCTGTTACACACAATTTTCTCTAAAAATACTTAATTTAGCCTCAATTCCTTTTGCCTTCAGATTTTTAATTCCAACATCTGTAAATCCTGTTTCCAGAATAACCTAAAATAAATAATAAAACCTGTGTACCCTACACTAAAAATGCTTGTTTCCTACAGTCACATGCCTTCTGCTCTCCCTAGGTACATAGAAATACTTTTTGCTCTCTTTTTCAGTGTTCCAATATTTCCTTTGGGCATGACAGGATTTAGATTCCATGACCCCACTTAACTAGTGGGAAAATCTGCCTATTACCCTCTCTATTTTAATATATTAGAGCACCAGTGCACAGTGGGTAAAGCTGGAAAGGCAAACCAGGAAACAGCCCTAAATACCAAATAAACTAGCCAAGCTTGTAGTTCTAAAACCCCTGAGAAGAGAAAGCATATCAAAACATTACAGACCAAGACTGAAGAGGGGTTTCAGGTGGGTCTATCAAAAGCTGTTAAGATGAAAAAGGGTCACATAGAGAATATTTTAATCATTTTAGGTAATCTTTGAAGATTACAATCTAACTAAATCCAATTATCCTACTGAAAAGAAAATATTTAAACTTAACACTTCAACAGTACTTCACAGATTCGGAATATTCTAGAAACAAAACAACCGTGAAGAGCTTTTAGCCCCTCTCATATATGAGGAAATAAGATTTGCAGGATTTAATACTGAATGACTTGAAGATTCCTATGTAGAAAGCTAAGAATTTCAGAGATTATGGTCTGAAGCTGTAAAAAGGCTTACAATACTTGTCATATGTTTAGCTGTCATTTGGCTTGTGGTTTTGGGTGCAGCAACAGCTTAGTCATTTTTTATAAACTCCCAACTGCAACAGTCAAACAACCTCTAACTTCTCGAAATATTCAATGTGCTTACTCCCTCTTTATTAACTGTGACATTCTCCAAGAAAAAAAGATTTTAAAAACACTGGGAACATGGATTTTTAAAAATAATACATTATTTCAGCTGCTACATGTTGGGGCCTTAATAGATTTTACTATGCTACAACCTCGAGAGCTTGCTGAGTTCTTAAACTATTTGCTACTGTTGGAAAAATAACAAAGAAACTTGGGTTCAGAACCCTTTGTTCAGGTCATAACACAGCATATTATATTATACTATGACACACAGCATAGTAATTCTGATAGAAGGCATTGGATCCACGCTTCTCAATTATATGAAAGAACTGAATGAGAAAAAGTTTGAAGTCTCCTAATGCATTTCAGGCTCTTCTGCTTCCAGTTAACCTCTGGTATTCTACAATGCTTTATAAAAATATTTCTTTTTTATTTTACTTGGCTAAGAGGGATGACCACAGGAACAAAGTAAAGCACGAACACAGCTTCTTCAAAATAAACAGAAAAAAGTCTTTCCTCTCATCTAGTTTCTCTCTATTGTTGCAGAGATTGCTGTGAATCCAATCATCCAACTAATTCCCCAGAAAAGTATGATTATGCTTTCATGGTTCAGCATTTTTTATGTGTATATACCCATACTCGATCTTTCACCACTGCTCCCCTTACAAAGTCTATGTATGAATACACAGAAAGTCAGAAAGCAATGATCCCTTGTCAACACCTTCCATTCGACCAGAATAAATAGTTTCTTTGAGAGAATTGCGAAAAAGAAGTTTTCCAGCTAACTCTGACCAATGCACATCAAATAAGGAGACCAATCTGGTGCTTTGGTTGATTCAGTAAACCCTCTGAGACTGCCACGAGGAGTGTCAATAACCAGCCTCAATGGGGACACTGGTACAGACCTGGTTTGATGTCACTGCCTCACTTCAACTTGGTCAATCAGCTGCTATCAGATAGCTGGGACTATCCCTCATGGCTGCACTGCGCCAGGTACATCTGGAAGCACACTACATGGTATTTCAGTCATAAATCCCAGAACTTTCAGCATCTTAACTGGAAATTGTTGTGCTTATTACTCTGTGACACCCATCATCTTACTTTGCCTCTAAGAAATGGTTAGGATGGTTCAAAACAGTTGGCTCGCTATTTTAATGCTCATTTTTACTTTTAAATAAAGCATGCATTCCACTATTTCATCCACAAACACAATTTCAGCAAAAACTACTGTTCTAAATTGAAGGAACCATAAATACTGTTTCAATTAAAGGCAAATATTATTATTAAATCAAAAGCACAAATACCAACGATACTTTCCATAGAGTACATCAGAAATCTGACCACATTAGACTTCTTTCTCACTTATGTCTAATCCCATCAAAAACATATATGAAAATTTAAATTGCTAATGAACAATGTTCTTTGGCTAAATTACACATTAAGAAGGCAATTTCTCATTGAGCAAATAAAAGAGTAATAGAATAAAACTTGTGATTGTTAAGGCAAATTTCTAAATTACATGCCTCACCAAAATTTGAGAAAATGTATTTTTGAGTTTCCTAAGTAACACAAAGTTTTGCTGAGTAACAAGACCAAATTATATTATTTTATGCAATTTGCAGCTAGCAAGAGCTAAAACTTTTGTTATAAAGCACATAACGTTGTTTGGCACCTTTATTAGATGATACATGTAAGATACCTAATATTCTCTCATCATTCTGTGCTCATAAAAACAGGCTATTAGAATGTTTTGCTTTCCACCTTGAGGCCTGACAGCTCAAAGGGTAAGAATACCACCCATCAGAAGAACCATAAATATTTCTCTACATTTACGTTGCCCCATCTGGGGATTTAGTTTGAGGCATGCGTTAATTGAGCCTTTGCAGCAATAAGACAGTCTAGTTTGACAAGGTTCAGTGGACATAATGCAAGAACAGGTGAATACTTCTCAGGTCTACCAAACACTCATTGTGACCCTTAGCTTTATTAGCACTGATTTTAACTTTCAAGCTGACCAGCTTTCTTTACATTCCTGGCTCTTCTACTGGTTTGCATTCCCCTCCCATTTTCCCACACAATCTCCAAAGGAACACAAAGTACTTTCCCATCTAAATACTTACAGAAATACGTAAAAATCTGTTCATAAACAAAAGATTATAAAGAAAGTGCAAAATAATCTTGTAGTCAGCTCCCAAGATTAGAATATAGCTATCCAGCTGCCAAGGGTACTCATTCATTAGCTGAATAAAAGGTTTACTTTCTTGACATATTTATCTGCATATAAAACATGACATTGACAAAACCTACACTAATGATTTACAAAGCAGGATGCAATGAACTGCCAAAAGGCTACTCCTACCTATAGCACGCGCATTCCATTGTTTTAAAATTAATGCTATTACAATTTGATATACGCTTTGTAAGACTAGTATAAAAACCCAGACATACAGCATGTAAAAAAACATTTCTCTTCCCTCCCTGCAGAAAAGAGTAGTAAATGAAGCTATTGTTCGATTCTGTAATTTAGCTAACAAAGCAAATTTACACAATACTTTTCCACATCACAAATTCCAGCATTCTGAAGTGGTCTATTCATGGAGAGAGCTTGCTCAAGAGAGCCCTCATTGCTGCTTGGACAGACCTGCTGCTACACATACTTGGAAATATATTAGCATAACCTTTGCCTGATCAACAAAATATGAGCCTGAACCTGAAGGCTTAGTGGCAATACTATGACATAAGAAACAGAAAATAATCTAACCCACAGAAGCTTTTTTTTCCTTCAGCAGCTGACAGTATTGGAGTGGCCTCATAAAGCCCTAGAGGATTTTTGTTTCCTTTGACAAACGATTTCTTTGCTCGACATGGTAGTTAAACCTTAGAACATTAAGGATGAATACACTTGGCATCAGGAATTTATTACAAATGAAACAAGATTTTCTTCCCTCCTGTCATTCTTACCTAAACTATCTCATAATTGACTCCCACCTTAACCATTAAACTGTCTGCCGATGGCTCGGACAGTGTCACATCTCCCAGCTATATGCTCCAAATAGCGGGAAGGAGAAATAAGAAGCAGAACACAAGAGGAATGCAAATGAGGTCAGAAGTGGAATCAAGGGCATCACTCAGCTGGAAATTACAGAAGCCACAAAAATTTGCTCTTCAAGGCTCCTTTGATTTACTACCCATTCTTGACACAATATGGTTACTTTACCTTGTTAAATTGTACTTGTTACTTTGGAATCTACAAACTCTGAAAATTTGTTCCAAATTACAAAGCACTTGAAAATTAAATCAATATTGGTCTCTCATAACATTGATAGAAATACACAGAAATTCCATTCATAGAAAGAAAATCAAGCACTCAATTCTACCAAAGTTTCCAAGTTTTACACGCATATTTTCATAGAATTGTAGAATGGTTTGTGTTGGAAGGGACCTCAAAGCTCATCCAGTTCCAACCCCCTGCCACAGGCAAGGACACCTTCCACTAGACCAGGTTGCTCCAAGCCCCGTCCGACCTAGCCTTGAACACTGCCAGGAGTGGGTCAGCCACAGCTTCTCTGGGCAGCCTGTGCCAGCGCCTCAGCACCCTCACAGGAAAGAACTTGTTGAAAAGGAATATTTTACTAGTTCATCAAATTGAAACCTTGAAGTCAGAATTTTCAAATACTGTATCTAAAAATCTAGGTTCATTTACTAAAATAACAAAGTTTTAGTTACACTGGAAAACATTAAGTTCTGAAAACCTACTAAAGTTAGACAAACAAATGGATTTTAAACAACTAAGAATGCTTTTAATTTAAAAAGCTGTCTTAAAACAGCGATTCACTTTCCCAGCTACTTTGAACGTTTTTTAATTTCAATTTCAGAGTGCAATCATAAAATTGATTTGTTTATGAACCATTAACATCTTGCTGCTCTGTGGACACTACGTTGTTAGCATCCCTGTAGAATCCTACAGGCAATTCTATACTAAATTCTGTTACCTCCTTGATAAAATATCTTGTAATAACATATGGAAAATTTAAATGCATTTCACCTGTGACAGACTTTCCTGACAATCAGTGTTTTGTCTATTGACATTCTTACTTTATACAAGTCATGAGATGCTGCATGCAAATGGGACTTTCCTCCTACACAGCAAACATCCAGAATCCGTGCAAATTATTGCTTAAATAAATATAGGAAATAAAAATAGCTACTGGTTTTGGTGAAATACCCTACTTTTAACCACCTTTGTGGGTTTTTATGTCCATAGATCACATGCATGGCCTAGTCACTTGCACCTGCAGGTGACGACAAAGTCTTAAGTTGTAAGTATTTGAAGTAAAAGAGTATTATATAGATTAATGTTTGGTCCTGAAAGTACACACACAATTTTAAATTACTGTTGTTTCTCTCTACTGGGAAAATAAATATATCCAATTGAGATTAAAAAAAAAAGTCCTCCCACTTGTGCAACAGGACAACATCCAGAGGTAAAAACAACAGCAAGCCACCGCCACCAAGGTGTCAAAGGGAACTGAACAGTTACAGAATCAACACTGATTTTCTTTCAAGCAGCCAAAATGAACAGCTTAAGTTAAAAAGACACCATAAAGAAGAAATGACATGGAAGTATACAAATGTGACTGCCAGACTATCAGAACAGAAGCTGCTGCATAAGTCTATTTAAACTACCATGAAATATGATCCATAAAAACTCATATAGTCAAAAAGTATTTGTAGTCAAGTTTCTATTAACCTAGAAGAGGCAATGTCACAATCTAGTTACATTTGTTTTGAGTACCCCAGTAAAGGACTACAAAGTTCATAAAGAAATGGCCAAGGAGAAATGTGAGGAGCTGAACAGCATCATATGTGAAAACATGAAGTGCCAGAAAAAAAAATGTTGCATGAGCTGAAAGCTCATCGTCTGGCCTTAGCTGTGAGGAAAAGGAATGTGAAGTTTTATTTGGCCATAAAATGAACAGTAAACCATGGCATGAGCACAGCCATAAAAAGGGAAACAAAATCCTCGGAAGTCCAAGTCAGAAATCTTTTCATCAGGAATAGAAAAGTATTAGTGGTAAGACTTCATCCGGAGTATCATATGCCATTATGGGAGCCTTACCTAAATAGAGCAACTCAAAGTGGAACTGACACAGAGAGGCTCTAATAGGATGACTAGAAGAAAAGAGAGCTATTCTTATGAGATGAAAGTATAAAAAAAAAAAAAAGGCCCAGAATTGTTGTGCATACAAAAAGAAGGCCAAGAATAGATGTTAATATTCTCCACAGAGTATTTTAAATGCCAGGGAGAAAAAAGGCTAACAGACATTAATCAACTATTAGTTAATTTTATTCAACTAAAATTAAATTAGGTAACTACTTTACCAAGAAATTTAAAGAAAGTTTCATATAATGAAAAATGAGACTCTGGAATAGCTGGAGCACTGCATATAGAACTCCTAATTACTTTTAAGATAGAGCACAGTGAAGGACATTAAATTATGCAGTGGCTTCTAATACCAGGCAATTGGATTAAATGATCTACAGGTCTCTTACAGGAGATTCATGTTTGAACAGCTACTGAAATTCTCCATTGTAAAGTTCACCCCCCTAAAATGTTTACTTCAAATTACCAAGACATACACATATTATACTTGCTACACATGTATAAACATACTCCAACCTAAGAATAACATACACCTTAGGTATAAACAGGTCATTTTATTTTTAGAAAAACCTAAACTGGATATACGTTAGCAGGGAAAAGGCTTCTTGCTCTCCATTTTCCTCAAAGTGATAACCAGAGATTTTTGAATCAAATAGGACACCAGTATTGACTGCAAACTGCTATTTTCTGGTACCAAACTCAAAAAAGACACTGCACTCAGAAAAAATGATTTGTACATTTTTGAAATTCAGAAAAGAAAGCAATTTCCAAACCCTTTAGCTGCTAAAAAAGGATGATTACGATACCAAGGTCGACAACTTTTGATTACTACTGAAGGAGAAGTCCAGTGTCTGTTTTTCTATAGAGCGTGAGAAGATCGTCTAAAGGCATTAACTTCATGTGAGATAAAAGAAGAGCTCTGCAATATTAAAATAACAAACAAACCAAATCCACGCCAAAAAAAGAAAAAAAAAAAAAGGCAAAAAAACCCAACAACAGCAAAACCACCAAAAACACCCTCAACAAACCCACAAACAAACAAACAAACAAACAAACCCCAATAAAAACCAAACCACCCCAACAGCAAATCAAAACCAAAGAAACCACCCCACCATACTGGAACTATATTTCTTCCCAACCAGAACAAAGGAGAACTGGCTTACCTGAAAAGAACATTTTAACATTCTGCTTCATGACCTGGGGCTTTATAGGCTCTATTTCTCTACATTTATGAGCAGTTTTCCATCTGTTTCACATAGTAGCTGAATCCTCAGACTAATATTTCCTTTTGTCCTACTATCTTTACTAGAGGCTAAGATCTTATAAGTTAAATAATTACAGGAAATTTCCATGTAAGCCTGAATGCCCTTCGAGATGCTAGAAAATACACAATAACATGATCTTGACAGGCTTCAGAAGACAAGTACAGACTACTCAAGCATTTATTTAAACTGATGGTTCCCAAAATGAATTCTGCAAGAATCCATTTGATCCACAAACGCTCAGAGTGCTATCCAGAACTTTTTTTCTGAGGGGTCACCTTTTACTGAGGAATTGCATAATCAGAGCATAATTTACCAGGAGACCTCTGGAGGCCCCTTCTAGCCCAACCTCCTACTCAATGCAGGTCTAATCAGATGAGGCCGCTCAAGGTCAGGTACAGTTGAGCCTTCAACACCTCCAAAGATAAAGATTCAACAAGCTCTCCAGGCAACTTGTCCCAGTACTACCACCCTTATCGCTATTTCCCCTCCCCTAATACCTAAACAGAATTTCTTGCCTTTTATCTTGTGTCCCAGAAATTCTTTGGGGCTCCAGCTATATGGCAGCCCTTCAGACAGGTAAAAAGCATTAATGTAAATTGCTCATAAAGTTGGTAAAGGGTTTTAAACAAGTTAAGTCTTCCAGAACACTACAGATCACTCATCTTGTTTTGTATTCCACCCCCACCCCCCACCCCACCAGAATTATAAAGATAAGTTTGACATTAAGATGAAGCAAC
The DNA here is from genome assembly GCA_009867235.2 of Psittacus erithacus. NCBI lineage: Eukaryota > Metazoa > Chordata > Aves > Psittaciformes > Psittacidae > Psittacus > Psittacus erithacus. The sequence continues at coordinate 61,880 of WYDI02000043.1, forward strand.
TGTGCATTTAGTTTGATCATAGAACCACAGAATGGTTTAAGTTGGAAAAGACCTTAAGATCATGTAGTTCCAACCTCCCTGACATGTACAGGGACACCTTACACTAGACCAGGTTGCTTCAAGCCCTCTTCAACCTGGCCATGAACACTGACAGGGATGGAGCACTTAGCACTTCTTTGGGCAACCTGTTCCAGGGCCTCACCAACCTCACAGTAAACAATTTCTTCCTTAAATCCAACCTAAATCTCCTTGTTTAAGTCTGAACACATAAAGCCAGCACAGTTTAACACACCTCTGGAACACTGACCCTTGGTTGTGTTTTGTCACACAAAGCAAAACAATTAGTCCTGAACCATTTACGGATTTACTTCATGCTTCATACAAATTACTCCATCTTTCACATCAGAGTGTGAATATAAGACTCAAAGTTCTTAACATTGCATTCTTGGCAGGATATAAAATAATCACTCATCATGAAGACTTGAAAAATTAAAGAAGCTGGATCACGGATTGGTATTTTTGCACATTCTCAAACTAAATGATTTTTCAGTTTGGATTCAGGTTTCTCGGAAGCGTCAGTAAACGACAGTTTCATTGCTCTCCATTTGCTACAATGCTTTTTTAGTAGAAAGACTTTGTTACAGAGTAAAATAACCTTCACTGGAAGAAAGTTTCATTTTTGTTCCTATACAAATATATTTGTGTTCCTTTTCACAAGCTGGCCTACTGACATCAGTATAAATACCAACCACTTCAAGCAAAAAAAATTACCCTTTTGTTGTTAGTAGATTTCTCTTTGCTGTGGCAAAAATATGGAAAATCCTTAAATTCCTCAAAAGGCACTAGATGGCTCCACTGGTGTTCCTACAACTTGCGCTGGTAATGTTTCAAATCTTCCATGGGAAATACTAAATACCTTACTATTCCATTTCAACAATATAATGTATTAACTAGGGCATACTCTTTCCTGTGGTGGCATACTGTAATATTAAGTGCAACTCCATTTGAAAGACTTCTGTAAAAGAAACTTAAAAGACACAACATTTCCAATAAAGAAATATCAACTGCAATCAGAGCAGAACTTGCCATCATTTGGAGAAGCAAACCTCCAGTTTTACTCTGCAAAACACTGCTATGAACTTGGCACAGCAAATTCTATGCCTACCACATATCTCCTGCAATACCAATGACTTCGGTGTTATATCCACAGCATGGTTATTAGACTTGTTACAAAATGTGTAGCTCAAGTTGAATTATAAAATTAATCCTCAAGTGATCCCAGAGCTATTGCCCTATCTTACAAAATAATCCAGAAACTACTGCCCACAGAACTTCCTCTGTGAGTCCAACATTCATCCATTTGGACAGATACCTCCATGTAAAGCAGTTCTGATATCATACTGCTTTCATACATAAAACCAGTGAGTTACTTCATAAACAGATTAATGAATAAAGCATGACGGAAGACGCTGTATGCTCAAAAGATAATCAGAGAGTTCTGGTTTTATTAGCTGTTAGATGGGGGGATAAGACAATTTATTTCAGTTATTTTGCATCATTCTTCTTACAAAGAAGCAGCTGAGCAAAATCATTTAAGGCAAAGGCTTAAATCATGTCAAAAATATTTTGGGGTCTTCTCAATATATGGCCCTCACCATTTATCTTTACTGCTTGTTTATCTGATCCCACCTATGTGTGGATCACTGACAAACACAAAGGTCCTGTCTAAAGTGTAGAGTGACATTCTGCACAATAAAAGCCTAGCACATCTTATACATACATATGTATACATATGTACATATAGAAGCTATAAGAAGCTTACATATATATATACATGTATGAGAAGCTATGAGCTTCTCTCATAGCTATGAGGCTGGTCTTACAAGACACAGCCAAAAGCATGTGTGTACAGCAGTGATACGCAAGCATTTTAGACAAAAGTGACCCCTCTGATCAATCTTGTTTAGTGCACTTTGGTTTGCATCAGAGTGGCTTCAGTGCACATAATCTGAATTCCTGTTCAAAGAATCTAAATATGAAGTGTTTAGTGTGCTCAGCACTCTAAGGGGCACTCAGTCCTAGGGATGAGAGTATTCCATTCCAAAACAAAGTGCATATCTCAGGTCAAAAACACAACCTCTTCTGTTGTCTTACACTACATGTTAATGCAGGCATAGCTTAGGACTGGATTTCAGGAATTCAGAGGAAAGATTCCATTACAGAACAGTTGGGGTTGGAAGGGACCTTAAAGCTCACTCAGTTTCAATCTCCTGCCAGGGGCAAGGATACCTCCTACTAGACCAGGCTGCTCCAAGCTCCATCCAACCTGGCCTTGAACACTGCCAGGGATGGGGCAGCCACAGCTTCTCTGGGCAACCTGTGCCAGGGCCTCAACACCCTCACAGCAAAGAATTTCTTCCTAATATCTGATCTAAATGTACCTTCATCATATAGGCCCACGTTTCCAGGCAGCACCTGGCCCACTTTAAAAAACACCTTGAAAACCAAAGATTGGAAAAGCAGAATAGAACAATTTGCAGTTTGAAGGAACCTACAATAATCATCTAAATGGAACTGCCTGACAACTTCAGAGTTGACCAAAAGCTAAAGCATGTTATTAAGGGCATTTTCCAAATGCCTCTTAAACACTGACAGGCTTGGGCATCAACCACCTCTTTTTTGAGGCTACTGTCAAACCAGTACACAAGGACAAAAAAAAAACAAACCACAACCAAAAACCAAAAAACCACAAAAATACTTGGTTAAGAAAAATAAAAAATCCAAAGCATGGATTGTGGGTAGTAAATATTGAGTGCAGTCAGTTATAGATCCTGAGTGTTCTACATAACATTGTAGCACACTGGGAAGTCATAGGAATATTTATGTAGTTCAAAACACACCAAACCACTAATTATAAACAATCTGTAGCCAAGCTGGCTGATAATCCAACAAGATTTTTACAGGCACTAACCTGGGCCTGGTACAAGTCATTCTTTTTTTATGCTTATAGAACTGCAAAGCTTCATAGAACTGGAGAATTACAGCTTTCAACAAAATACCTTACATTAGAAGATGTAGGAAAAAAGGCAAGTATTTCACATTATAACTAATAAAAGTCTGATAAACAAAATTAAGAGTCAAGTATTTTACACAACAGAACTAATCAGGTATCACCTGAAGTACTGGACCAAGTTTTACAGTCACTGCTTTAAAAATAAGTCCAAAATCTGAAAGAGATTCAGGAACCAACATAAAAGGTGGTTAGAAAACATGACTCATATGGAAACACTGTTGTGCTCTGTTTTGGTTTTCTTTCTAAATCAAAGAAGGCTGGAGGGGATCTGGATGGTTGTCACTATAAGAAGTTGTGAAAGACACCAGTATTCAGTCACTCTGTATGTCAAGCAAAAGCAAGTCAAGGAATACTGCACTAATGTGGAAGCAAAGCAGCTCTGCACTAGACATTAGGAAAATTCTTCATGCATAAACTACACAAAACCACCAAGCCAGATTATCTACACAATTCATGTGTAGATAATCTTAAACTTAAGAAGGTTTCTAAGAACAGGGAAGGAAGACACAATGTAGGAATTCATGAAGCATATTTGATTTCATTTCAGATCAAGAAAAAAAAAAATCAACCAGGTAATTCCTTGACATCATTTAAACCCCATGCTTCTGCCATCCATGATTTTTTTTCTTTTTTTTTTTTAATTTCTTTTGGAAATTATTCAGGGTTGAAATTATTTCATTCCTATGTTTCATCTGGAATTCTGCAGTAAAATTCCAAGTTCATAAATCTGATCCATTTCTTAGAAAAAGTAACTGATCAGTATTTTGTCTCTGTTGTTCCATTCTCTCTTCCATCTTATTTCCTGAAACTTCTAAGACTGCACCAGAAGGTTCTTTCTTTTATCACAAATTAATTTCTTTGTGCTAGAAATACAGACAGAATAGCCCAGTTCATGGCCTTATCTCCTACCCCTGCAGTCAACAGTCTCCCAGATATAATTTCTGAAAGGTAGAGATCATAGCACCTACTCTTTTCTGCCTGTTCATTAGTAAGGTGATATTCTACATAGATAAACCAGAGTTTGAATACACAGAAAACTTTCTACTTCAGTCTGCAAAAGTCATCTTTGACTCTCCTTCCTTCATATCATGAATGCCAAAGTATCTTTTGTCCCTCCAATAAACTTCAGTTTATCTAAAACCTATCAAAAAAAAAACCCTCAGAAAAAATACAGTATGTAGATAAGTACTTGTTTTATCTTTCAAAGGAGTGTAACATATAGAATCCACATTTCTTTTTTTTGCATGTTATACATATTGTTAGACTGCTTCCTGAGAACCAGAAGGCATTACCCACAGGACTTAAATCATCCTTGTTTCCTTTCTTGCGTGCACAAAAAGTGCATAAATTTTTTTTCAGATGATCTTGGCTGGCCAAATATGACAAGAAACATTACACAAGTCCCTGTCAATTAAAATCATGTTAAGAAAATATCCAATGTAATTAGACATAGGCAAGTATTGCCCATTTTAAATGAGGAATTGAAAATTTTATCTCCAAGCTGGATACAGATGTCACAAGAAAGAGAAGAAACCAAAAATCAAATAGTGGGTAATTTCCAGGAGAGTCCAGACTGCGCAGAAGAGCCAAGTGGGAAGGGACCAGCGCAGACTTAGAAGTGTATTCAGTGATTGATTTCATGCTTAAGTGGACAGACAGGTGTAAAGCCACAGTACTTTCCATGGCAACCGTAAAAGATGGCATTATATGCTTTTGATGTAAAGCAAAAAATGATCAAGACAGAAAGGCACAACCACGCATAGCTCAGGGATTTTCCCTCTAAACAAAACCCAATATGTCTTTCACTCGATACTTCCACCTAGAGCTAGATATCCTGAAGCATACCCTGAGGACTCCTCTAAAGCTTTTTCTTGCCTTCTCCACAAATTTTAACTACTGCCATTGAATGATCAACCAATATTTAACTTCTGTTCTTTATTATTTTGCCTGTCATGTTCCACATTTACATCTTCTTCATTTATTTCACCTCTGAGTCATTATTCCTCTTAAAAATGTCCTACTCCTTCAATCATGAATTATTCAATTCACTTGGCCTTTGGTATTTTTCTGATGCTCCATTTTTCTCATCAAAAATTACATACAGTTCTTGTCTTCTAGACTTGCTTTTTATCCTTCAATTGCTATATTTTTTCAATTGTCCTCAGGTTCCTGATTCCCTGCTTTCTTCCATATTCTTCCCAACTGTTTTTCCACAAAAGATCAATGCAAGCCTACAGGTATTCTCGAGACTTAATTTCCACGTTCTCTGAACAAGTGGACATTCACCACAGCAAATACCCCTTAAAAAGCTTTTCCTATTTACTAGCAGAAAGAAGTCTTGTCTGTTCTTGGGATGCTTATTTCTTGCTCTTATTTCTCATTCACCAAAGTAACCAGAAAAGTAATAAGCCATGCCTCTTTTTACAGTATATCAACACAGATAGAGATGAAATTAAATATCGACATATTCATTACAAACAAATCCCATATAAGAGACAGGAAATCACTGAATTTTCACAATTCTGAACAAATAAAGATCAACCTCTGAAGCTGTTTATGCTTATGTCATCATTTTCCTAAACTGCAACTGAAGTTAGTGAGCTGGGACACTGAGTACATACACCTAACTGAATGTGAGTAAAAGGCTGACTACTTGCAATGGTAAATGTAATAACTATAATGCGCATATTTCAATGAGCAGAAGACTGTTAATGAATTCTGTCATGAAGCACAAAAGCATAAACAAGCCATCTGTCCACTAGAAAACTTCTTTAAAAAGAATATTGAAAGGATCATGCAGGAAAACAACCATGGTTTTTGGTGTTTCAAACTTCAAAGTGTGAATTTTCTTATGTGATGGCGGCGTGTATGCAGTTCAGAGTGAACATTCAGCCAGATGCAAACAAAATGCGTGCACAAGACAACCAACAAGGCACTGTGGCTTTCTGAAAAACTTGATGTTGCCTTCATACAGTTGCTTAAGCAATAAAATCCTTTCTCCCTCTCTAACTGACTACTTGCCTTTCCCAACATAACTGGAAACATCTCACGCAGTTTGCCTGCTCCTCAAGATAAGTGTAACTATTCTTTTTTCTGTTTTAACAGTCTCCAAATCCCGTCACGCTTTAGGCAGCCTTTCCGTTCAGTCCCTTTAGTTCAGCTGGGCAAACCAACTCCTTCTTTGTCAGTCCTCACAACTACTTTTTCTATCCCATGTTTCAATAACTTTCTCAGTCATTACCCTGCAGTAGTCATGGAATGGTGTGGGTTGGAAGAGACCTTCAAAGGTTTGCAATGAGCAGGGACATCTTCTACTAGATCAGGCTGCTCAGAATCAAAAAAGAAAACGTTTATCTCTATTAACTTTGTTTTTCCCAAGCCCAGCACCACCACCCCATTTTCGTCTACACCTCTTACATCTCCGCAGTTCTATGTGCCTTAAGTCTTCAGCCCCTTTTGCAGCCTACTGAAGCTACTGGACTGACCTGTGAGTGTAAGTCAGCTGTAATGACATTAAATCCTAATAAAGGCTCATGCATTTGACAAGGCAGCCCAGGTTAAACCCTGCTGCTCTGATACATGTATACAGCAAACAGTCAACCTGCTTAAAGGTGTGTAGCTCAGTAGTAGGTCCTGTGAACTCTGAGTGCAATAATTCATATTTTTATTCTGTTGCTTTTGGAAAGCTACATTTAGCAAGTTATAAAAAAGATCTCTTCCCTTACTTCTATATCGAGAAAGAATCCTAATTGGCCAAAACCAGTCATAAAAATTTAACCATGTTTCTGAAAACACAAGTGCCAAAGGGTAATGCATTGCTAATGGTTGCCAGTGGAATAAATAGCAGTCCTGACGTCAGAACTTTGTTACACTCCAATAACTGGCTCACTTGGGGTTTCAGGTACAGCAAGTTACATGTCAGTTTTAAATAAAGTTATAAAAATAGAATACATGGTGAACCATATGTCACTATGCAACCTGAAACTACATGATTTATGCCTAATAAAATGTTAACAAAGGTGAAAGATGGTATAAAAACAGTATTTTCTACCTCCTAATATCCTCTTACTTGGATTTGAGAGGGCAAAACAAGGCAGATATTATTCCTCTTTCATTTTTCAAAACACATGGCCAAAACTAGAGTAAACAATTCCAGATGAAAGTGACATTTTTAAAACATTTCTAGTACCTTTACCCAAAAGACAGTCTAGTAAAACACAAGTAAAAATCTGCATTACAACAGATCTTTGATTCCCTCTCTCATGAACACATTAAGTAGAAAGTGGCATTTCCTTGCCTTTCAATTTCCTCTAAAGAGCAACTATTTAGCAAAATACTCTCTTCACATTTAATTTTTTAAAAGATGTAAACCATGGGCCATGCTTGTTTAACAGCTCACAGGTTCAGTGATGCAGACACCCAGATGATGGACAAAATTATGGTGAAAATGTGGAGTGTGGAGCTTAACACTTGAATCCTTCCAGCTGTGCATAGGCACAAACAGAGGTTTAGCTGCGCAAGCTGAGGCTGCATTCACAGCGAACGGGCAATGCTATTAAGGTAACGCACAAGGCCGGAGGTAGAAAGGCTGAGAGCAGGTTCCCTAAACTGTTATCTGGGGTCCCACATAAATAAAACTACACTATCAAACACTAGTAGTAATTAATGGTGAGACATCAGCGCAGGCTGCCTGAGAAGCTTCGGCTGCCCCATCCCTGAAAGTGTTCAAGGTCAGGTTGGATGAGGCTTGGAGCAACCTGGTCCAGTGGAAGGTGTCCCTGCTCATGGCAGGGGGGTGGAACTGGATGAGCTTTAAGGTCCCTTCCAACCCAAACCATTTTATGATTCTATTATATGATTTTATGATTAAGTATTAGTTATTTTTTCCTTCCTACATCTGATCATACAATCTTGCCAAAATATAAATATGATAACATTTCCCATTTCAGGACAGCTGAAATCCTGAGGACTTCCATAAAAGAGGTCGTATCACATCCAAAAATGAAGCTGAAGAAATATGCAGTTTTACCAGAATTTTACGATCACCTAATTGAGCACATCCAGCAGCTCATTAATATTCTAGAGCTGGAACTTGACATGAGGTGTGAGATACAGCTATGATGATGATTGGGAAGGAGATAAAAGCCATCCAGCAATTAAACCTTCTACCTTGTCACTTGGATATCAAATGTACATTACCCTGAAGATTGCTAAGGAGGTCCCCTAAGCTTCACCCTGAGATTTATCTCTGGGGAGATGCGTTTCAAAGATTGCCACATGGGGTCATCCTTTTTCGGTCAGGTTATAAATCTCTGAAAACTGCTGTCTCCTCATTGCATAGATGGTTCTGTTGGGGCTTACAAAGGGCTTAAACCAGGAGAGCAGGCAAGAGGACTGATCCTCCTTGAGCATACTCTGAACCTGAAGTGGAAAGGGTGTTTCCTGCCATTACTCCTCACAGCGGTCAGGGTCCATGGTGCCACCCACGTGGATCGAGGAGGGTGATCCTTTTAAGAAGAAACTCCCCTGAGACGGTGGGTGCTCCTCCTCTTTCTGCCAGCTTGGGCAGAGCCTGTCAATTGTTCATGTAGTCACTAATAAATCTTTTTCACTTGAACAGCAAGTCTTGTTCATCTCAAATCATTTCTGTCTCAAGCACCTTTTTAAGTATTCCTGGGAAAACAGGCATTATTTCCATTGCAGAGATCAGAATGTGAGCTGATTTAAATATTTGTACCATGTTCTGCCTATCTGAAAATGCTCACAAAAATTTCTGTTCACAATTAAAAAATGCATAAGATGTTGCTCCAAGAAAGCATGCAGCCAAAATAAATCCAGTTTGTCTGTGGCCCCTGGCAGAACTGATGAATATTTTGTTATCAAGTGTACGAAATTGAGTTTTAGACTTAGGAGTATGTGATCATTTAAATGCCGGTGATACTAAATAATTAAAAACTGTAACGGTGGTAGCATCTAACATCTGTTCCTTTCAAGAAGCAGCAGCATTAGGACAGCACCAAAGAAAAAAGAAAGTAACTGGGGAAAAAACCTGCCAAAAGAAATTCTTACGTGTTGATTACCATGAGTACCTAATGTGTGGCAAAACCAAAACTTACTACATATTCTTCAACCTTTTCAGTGCTGAGCTGACTACCACATTTTCTGTACTTGATCCTGAGTGCAAGAAAGGTAGTGGCAGCAAAAACTGTCTGCAAGTACCTTTTAAATAGGAAAATATACCTTATTACATATTGCAAGCGGTTTTTTTTCAGCCACAGAACAGCCCTAATTTTCCAGTGGGTTTTTCCCTCCAGTGAGCAGCAGCAAATACTAATAAGACAGAAAGAATAAAACACAACAAACTGCCCTTTTGAAATACAATTCACTGTGAACTGCAAATTTCTTCTCTCGAAATAGGGCAGCTGTTAATCCTTTCAATCAAGGTGACTGTTTTGCTTGCCATATTCATTTAAATTACAGCACACAACCTTCTAATGTCATTTTGTTTCAGATATTGCAGAAAAAAAGTTACATTTTAAAAACATCATGGTGTTTAAAAACACAAGACCTAATTTTGTTTGTTTTGCTTTGGTGTCAGGTGCATCATATCCCCCCTCAATATGAGCTGGTGGGCTTGTCTAGGCTGGCAGAAATTAATCTCAAGAGGGAACAAGTATTTCAGCCATAGGTTTTCATGAAGAACCAACAGCCAGAGCATTGATAGGACCTTCTAAGACCGAGCTTGCCAGAAGCAATAGCGAAGCAATGCATATTTGCTGCCTTGACTATATCCCTGCTCTTATCCACGTCTCTAATCTTGGGCTGTATTGGGATTTCTCAATTTTCTCTTCTCACTGGGGAAATACAAGTTTAAATCCTTTCTTATATGACAGAAGCAGCAAAGCATCTCACCACTATATGTAACACTCCAAAAATCTTCATTTGTTTATAAGCCATTAAACAATTAGCATTAAAAGGGGAGAGGAAAGAGCTGTAGGGCATAATGTGAGCAGGAACAGCACTGGTCCCTGCAGCCTTGGTGGCACCCCTCCTTGCCAAGGACTGAGTGGGCAGCTCCACATGGTACACATCCTTCCAATGCCAAACTACTTGCATCTTCTATGCCATCGTGTGATGTCCTCTTGCCATCAGCTGATGTAGCCCAGCAAAGCACCTATACTTTTCACTGCTTGCAAACAACATGTGGCTCCAGAGTCCAAGTTCGGCAAGTTCAATCAATTCTTTCAACTCTGCCTGAGTACTTTCCAATAATAAAGAAAGTCTGTAACAACCTGGGACAATCCATGATTCATTAGTGTAAGGCAAACACAGACCATCCGAAAAATGGATCTTAAAGCTCTAGGTGACTCCATGAATCATACTATAACACAAAATAAGCATTAGAAAAGTTGACACAACACCAACTTTCCTCTCCCAGCTGCTCCACTTCAGTCCAAGTTCAAGCAAAGACCTTAGGCAATTAGTCCATTGTCCTGGGTTCAGCAGTAGCAGTCATTTTTCTCCTCCTTAGTAGCTGGTGCAGTGCTGTGTTTCTGACTTTCGGTCTGGGAACAGCGCTGATAATATTGATGTTTTTTAGCTACTGCTTAAAATGTTTACACTGACCAAGGACTTTCTGAGCCTCATGCTCTGCGAGGGAGGAGGGGAAGCCGGGAGGAAGCAGAGACAGGACACCTGACCCAAACTAGCCAAAGAGGTATTCCATACCACA